>JAOVVI020004147.1:0-18025 GCA_028571085.2 Nepenthes alata | reverse complement strand
AATAAATGTTTGAAAGGCACTCCGGCTACAAAGAAGCCCCTCCGCCCATTCAAACCACTCCGGCCTTTCAAACACAAAACCACATCGCATATCAGACGCTCTGTCCAAGGTGAAACATCACACTCCATCCAAGTAGACAGAGAACACTCTCCGGCAAAAAGAACTCCGAAATCACTCACAAGACTCTCCAACCACAATGAGAGGAATATCACTCCAGCACATCCACTCCGTCCAAGGAGACAATAGAGCAATCCAGACAAAGAAATCACCTTACAGCCAATGCACTCCGTCCAAGATCACTCCGTCCAGGATGAGGAAATCACTCCGTCCAAGGCACTCAAGCTAGTCTTTAAATAATCAAAATTTAGATTTAGCGCATGTTTTGGGTTTTTACATAGGTTTGGATATTTCGACTTAGATCTTGTATTTGGATTTGAGATTTGCCAGTGTTGTTCACAGATGGGTTTTGGTATGTCTCGTACATTTGATTTTAAAAATATATTTTGATCTAGACTTGCAGACTATTTGTTGCAGTGCTACTCCAACTTCTACGTACGCTATTAGATCATCCAACTATTGGATTATATCCTGGATCATAAGTTGATCGGGCCTTAAACTTTGACCTGGATTATACTTTAGACTTCGCTATTTGTCTAATGGAATAGGTCCGAATAGCTTCTATTTTGTTTATATATATTTATGTCTTTAGGCGATAGTTTTTGAATTGGACATTTGTTTGAATTTGTTATTCGAATTGAGTACTAGACTACTATTAGTTTTAGATATTGAATTTTGTTGGATTTGGATATTGGATTTTGTTTTGTATTTGATAAATTGATTTCTGTATCGGCAACTTGGATTTATATTTGTTTTCTGATTTTGTTATTAGTTCCTTAACCCTTCTTGTAATTTATTAGACCCGTTTGCTTATATATGATAGTTGTTGAGTTCTAGGCTTATGATTTATATTTTGTTCGTTTCTAGTAGAAGGCTCAGATGCATTGTAGGTGTATAGATGTGATCTGTCAACTGTTCGTTTGATTTTGTAAGTTTTAACTCCGCTATGATTTAGATTGGTGTTTGATGTGATTAGATTTTTAGAGTTCGTCTGGTCACCCATGGTTATATTTCAGGAATAATTGAAATATTATGTTATATTCTGATCATGATTATGATTGGATTGTCACTTCTCTTATGATGAGTGTAGAATAGGTCATGTTTATATTGTTTGAACAGTTATTCGATGAGCTCTTGTGTAAATTTTAATTTGTTGAGTCTTGTATATTTAGTTTATCACACCTGAAATTTGAGACTTAGTGCTATTTATTAATTTTTCTAGAATTTTAAATTTTAGGAATAATAATTAATAAGACCTGTAAAATTTTGGGTCGTAATAGCTTTGATGTCGGAGCAAGTCGTTCATCCACAGGACTACCTGCAGAGGGGTCGTCGCTGTGGGATATGATTTCTCTAGTGGGAGCACTGGCTTATACCGTGGTGTTGACCATATTTGCCTTTCTGAGTGTGGTGGTTAGATCTTTAGTGGCTTCTCATAGACAGTGCCAATGATGCGTCCTTCGATCCATATTGTTGTATAGATTAGGAAGCCGCATAATCTCTTTTATCTGGTAGAACTAAAGTGAGTCTTGTCTACATTCTGGGGAACCCAAATCCTATATACCACAATAGATAAATGAAAGGTTTGAGGACGGTGGGACTCACATTACGGTATATCTTCCAATATTCAAATCAAAAAATTTTCTACGCAAAAGAGAAAAATGAAGGATGCAAGATACGTGGAGGCACGGTTATGTCGGGATTGTGGACTGGCTTTGAATGGTGCACTCAATTGGGAGCGGCCTCAAGGAGAAAGACAAGTTTCTAAAGGGTGCGCTCGGTGAAGAGCGGCTAGAGGGCGAGTGTGCACTCGTGCGCTAATTGGCTTAAAAGAAAGAGTACTTCTATCATTCATGGATGCTTGAGGGTAAAAAAATGTGCCTTCCTCTCTCCGTAGGGGTGAAAAGGTATTTATAGAATTAGAGTTGGTGCTGCTTCCATCGCTAGCATCGGCTGCCCTGGCAGATCTATTAAGCTGTCTTGACGATCATACGAAGGATGTACATGGTAACTGTAGTTGTCAAGGGACATTCCCTCCTTTTTCGGAACGGTGCTGGGGGTTGCTGCATGACAATTGCCTTTTGGGAAGATTCATTGAGTCGTAATTGTCATCCTTGACTGATACGCAATCATGGGCAAATATTCTGTGGATATTTATTGGGTTATGAGGACAATTGTCGTGGCCGCATTATGGTAGGTTTTGCCTGCTTACCTGCGCTACATAATAGGGGTCGTCGGTGATATGCTTGGGGGTAACCGTGGATGCATCACCACGTGTAACCCTAATCACCCGCTTCCTACTTAATAGTTCTAGGTTGACCTACTTGGGCCAACCGCTCTGTTGTCTATGCCATTGACTCGACAATCTGTGAGATGGGCCGTTGTCATTTCGGCTTTCCTCTTGTTGACGCCACACCTCTGGGGTCTCAAGCGGCCATCTACTGGGCCGCTGCTTCTCCTGCCACTTGGGTTCTGGGCCGGCCCAGGGTTTGTTGAACCCATCACATGCATACAATTCTACTATTATTTTTAAAAATTTTATAAATTATATCAGTTAAATTTATACAAATCATAATTAAGTGTTAAAATTTTATTTAATATTGGTACATTGTTTTAAATTATAAATATATACTTCTATATGTCGTGAGTTATTATATAATTATTCATGCATGTTTCATATTTGAGAGATTGCTTAAACTATGCTCAATTTATGAAATTTTAGTTTTAATATTTTTTATACTTCTAAATTAGACATTAAAGTTCTTCTGTATTCATAATTTTTACTTTATTATTCTATATATCATATATTTGAAGAAATACAAAAGAAAAACTCTATATTAACTTTGATGAATGAATTATGTTTTTTGGTATGAAAAAAACAAGAATGTGTTCGTATATGAATATAATTTTTAATTTAGCTAAATATTGATCATTGTAGAGAATTGATGAAATATATTTAGATATGTCCTATTATATTATTAGCAAATCGAAAGTATCATATCTTGAAACTTAGCAGGTCTAATTATTTATTATTTATGAAATTAAAATCCTAAAAATTTAGGTGTGACAAACCAAAATGTATGATTCGATAAGTCAAACTTGTATAAAATCTCATCGGATACTTGTTTGGATAATATATATATGATCTACTTTAAATATCATAAGGGAGATATCTAAACATGACAATAACTCTTCTACATTATATATATATATTAAATCTAACGGTCCTTATTATACAATCCAAAGGCCTACTCTCAGCAAATTTCATTATCCAAAAATAAGAAAACCCATAATAAACTAAATCCAAATAATAGAAAAATACAACCAATGTCATATGAGTTGTAACAGATGCCCGACCTACTGAATCACATGACACCGCATTAGATCTCGTCCAACTCTTGCAAAGCATGTCAGTCGTCTATGAATATGAAGAAATGGAAACATGAAAATGCGTGCTGAAGGGTCAACATGTATCATCACAAACATGCACAAAACAGTATATGCAAATCAGAGAGAGAATTATTTTTTTGGTAAGTAATTAAATTATATTAAAAAAAGAAATAATTAGATGGAGAATTCATAAATGAATATTAAAATAGATGACAAATATATATCCCAAATCACCGATATTAGAAGCCAAATCACCAACGCACCCAAAGCAGAATCTCATCGTACCATCCCGCTGATAAGAACAAATAACAAATCATGCTTTGATACCCCGACACAAAATCAAAGGTCGTGGCACACCCATGTAAAAGAAACCATAGCATATCCACATAAATAAAGAATTGCGGCACACCCACATAAACGGAGGACTGCGATACACTCACATAAAAAAGACCAAAGGTAAATAGAAGCCAATGGCATATCCACATAAACAGATGACTACGACACACTTACAAAATAGAGGCCAACGGCAAATAGAAGCTAACGGCACCTCCACATAAATAGACGATTGCAACACACCCACATAAATAGAGGCCAATGGTAAACAAAAGCAAACGGCACACCCACATAAATAGTGGCAATTCAGAATCAAAATTTGCATATCATAACATCTAACTTTTAAACTGGCAGCTCTAGGCCATCTCATATCATTGGCACCTGTCTACATTTCATGCCTACAGATCTCGGTTAGACTATATTTTAAACATGTAACTCTCGACTATCTCATCTTATTGCCTGTAGATCTCTACCTAATAATATTTTAGGCTTGTAACTCTTGACCATCTCATATATTGGTGCCCGTCAATATTTTTAGGCTTATAAGTCTTAGCCTGACTACCTTTTAAGCATGTAAATCTCGATCATCTTATATCATTAGCTCATAACCCAGCTACATTTTAAGCCTGTAAGTTTTGGTCATCTCAAATCATTGGCTCACAGCCTAGTTACAATTTAGGCCTAAAACTCTCAGCCATCCTTTATCACATATCGACCCACCCGAGGCCTCGGACACAGATTTTCAAATCCAAACCATTCTGGAATCAGAGCTCGAGCAAAGCTCAAGTGTAACTCAGGCATAGATTTATGAATCTAAATTCCATCAAATTTTCACAAAAATACCATTAATCAAATACATTAGAAAAGCCCAAAATTGATAAATAATGAAAAATATATAAAATGGGAATCTATGTATGATAACTCTCCCCTACTTATAGAAATTTCGCCTTCAAAATTCATACATCTCAAACTTAAAACAAATAGGGGCATTCTCCCTAACTTCGTCTTCACACCACCAAGTCGCTTCCTCATCCGATGGATTCCTCGAAGGAATTTTGGCCAATAGAATCATTTTATTCCTTAGAATTTGATCCTTTTTATTGACAAAGACCTCAACAAGAAACACTTCTGGTCGATCAATAATAATTTCAACCCAAGCATTTGCAAAGGATTGTTCACATATTCTCATCTCCATCACATAAGACATATCATGTCTATCCATCAAATTTAGAAGTAAGGCCAATTTGTAGGTCGTCTCTCAAATCTGTTGAAAACTTTGAAGGTTCCAATGAATCTCAACTTCGATTCACCCTTCAAGTCCAAAACTTGAAATTCCTCTCTTCAGGATGCTTTCCGAAATCGCTGACCATCTGCATCGAATTTTAAATCAGGTTGTGAGTCTGATCTCCTACTTCCAACTTCAAATCAAATCTCGTGGCTTTCGACCTCGCAATCTCCTCATCATGATAATATATACTGATGGTCAATCTCGAGAATGACATCCCAATCGGCAAGCAATGAATTGGCTTTATCAACTTATTCATCTTCATTCGAATCCCTACCAAATTCTTCGCTGTTCAAGGCAAACCTTAAGCAAATTCTCGATGGCTTCTTCTTCTACTCGACTTTCTCATTTAGACACTTGATATGGCTTGCCACATACACCGCAATCACTCTGTCACATTACATCAACACACAATCCATACTTTTCTCACAAGCATCACATTACTCTCCAAATCCTTCTAATCCATCAAGAATCAACAAGGACCGACATTTTTGCCAATCTATTCTTTGACTCTTAGAATCTCTCCTGATAACCATCATTCTGTATGAACACTGATTGCCTCTACATCTGTTGGCAATCCCCAAAATTCTCAACAAATCGCTGATGTAGTTAAGCCATTCCCAAGAAACTGTACACCTCTAAGACATTAGCTGGCTTGTCTCCATTTGCCATCACTTCAACCTCATTCAAATCCACAATGTGCCTCCACGATCAAATAGAATGCCCAAATTGATATTCATTCAATTTCTAACAATCCATGCATGACCTCATCAACCCATCTGTCTTCACCAAAAACATAGGAACCTTCCGTGGTGACACACGGTTGAAACCATTCCTTAGCAGTTCCTACGATGACTGCTTTCTTTCCTGTAATTAGACGAGGCTATTCTATGCAGAGTCCTCAAATTCGATGCAATCCGGGCACAACCTTAATGGCAAACTCAAACTACTAATCACAAGGTTCTCTAGGCTAATCCTCTTCCACGACTGAGGGTTCGGCCCTAGCATCCCGAGCGGTAGTTGACCGCACTCTACCAGGAATTGTCTGACTCCTATCTAGATGGCTGGGATCTGGACGCCTAGAATTCGGGCAATCCCTTGATAAATTGCCTATTTGGTAGCAATTAATGCAGGCTCCATTCTGACGAAAGCAACCTCGTCCCACATGCTTCTTTCCACAAGACTCATTAGTAAACTTCATAAACTGGGACCTAGGAGGGGAAATCTTCGCTTCAACTACCTTCCCTTTATCATGTCCTCTAAAGAATAAAACATTCCACTCTTTGAGCTCTGGCCTCGATGCTTAACTTCCTCTAGAAATGCTACTCCCAAAATTGCTCCTGCATGTTCAAAAGGCCCAGTCCAACACTTCACTATATGACTGCAAATCTAAATGGAACTGACTATTTTCAAATTGAATCTTGAAATCCCTACAAAAATTTCTTGGCACTCGGGGCCTCATCCGCAACTTTATGGGGAGCAAATCAAGATGGCTCCACAAATCTTCCACCGTACTCAACTACCGACCTATTTTAACAAATCTTTTAGATTCTTCAGCTTCTTCCTAAATGTTACCTCAAGATGCCAAATCTCATGCTCGACGTCCATGGATCCTTCAATAATGAAGGATTTACGGAGACAATTACCCACCAGGTTACAACGACGAGTGGGACCGGACAACCCTTGAGCCTCCTACTCGCTTCTATCGCAGTTTCATATCCCTACACGATCAGTATCATTGTTGCCAATAAAATCAGACCAGCACTCCTCTATCCTTCTTACAGGTAGAGGTTGTTCGCTATTGACTTCATAGCTTCTCCGCTCAAAATAAAGGTGGAAGAAATCACAGCACATGCGACCCAAGCCACAGCCTCTTTCCATCTTTGTTCAATACTTTCTGTTAGAGCCATTTTTATAATTGACATATTCTGTGACCATATGTAATCTTGTATCAATATTGGGTTATGGCTAGTCGAAATACTGTATCAACATATATCTGTTGATATACGTTCCAGCTTCCAGGGATACCACGCCTACCATGAGCTCTCCACCTGCTCGAGCCCAAAATCCAGAAGCCTTGTGCTCTCCGTGCGCTCTCTACCCGCTCGAGCATAAAATCCTGAAAGGGCATGCTCACTGCTCATCGCCACTTCGCTTCCCTGGAAACCCTCTGTGCACCCGTCACGTGCTCGAGCCGAGCTCAAGCGCCGAGGCAATGGGAAAAGTTTTAAACCCATTTTTCGTGCCCTCTATATATAGGTGCCTTAATTCTTTTACCTTGCTTTTTTACTAAGCATTTTGGCACGCCTCTCATTAAAAAATATTCATCTTTTGCTTCTCCAATCCACCCACAATTGAGAAAACCGATCATTTATCTTTGAGCTTGATGTTCTAACAAGTTTTATCTACACCTACACTTCTTCGATCCCATATCGCTACTCTTCTGCCTTCGTTGGTAACGTCGATACCTTGATGAAGGAGACCCGATCGTGTTCGGCAATTCAAGTGGTTCAAGAGGGAAGATTGACGTGAAGAGCGGAAGGTGTCCAGTTCCATTGCCGCGGGCAAATCCAATGAGTTCCTTGGTAGAGTTCACAATACGGGAGTAAGTCGGCTAGGATAGCGCGTCGTTACCACCCGGTCTGTAAGGTAATTTTTATAGTGCATTGCTTCCCTGGCCGTTGAAGCCGAGAGGATTTTTCTCAATTACCATGGGTATTGAGTTTTCCCTTCGTCACAAAAAATTATCTTTCTATTATTATTTATACTCGTTTATATTTTGCATGCTAGTTAGTGTTATTAGCATCTAGAAATAAATATTATTTACGTGTATTGAATATTTAATTTTTACTGCTTCTGCTATTTTTACCGGGGTCGAAACTTGATTGTAAAATTTAGGACAAAAGTCCTTTTTCAATTTCCAATGTCAAAATTCACAACACAAACTCCTAATATAACTATGTTTCGTGAAAACATATGCATAAGCCAAAGACGGGTCCATTCACTTTATTTATTGCCTCCATTCATAGCGTGTCTTCTTTTCTTAGCTGGCCTACCGAACTCAACTCCTTTAATCTTTCGGATGCTCGATAGAAGAAACTCCTCCAAAAATGCCACCTAGAGGACATTCCAACTACCTCCTCATTCTCCTGGCACAAAATATGGCATTGGAGGCCTCCACCTTTGAATAGCTTCGCCATCCAAATAACCTTGTGGCCAAAAGGGTGTTCTACTGTACCCCTGGTTAGCTACCCTACTCTAGTCAACCGATAATTTCCAAATACTTTCTCTATCTTCCACAACCAATTTTTTGCTTCAATAAGTTCAAACTCAACTATGAAATGAATTCACGATTCAGACAACTTTCTCATAGCAATTAAATCCTTATCCTGCCACTGAATCATTCCACCAATCATACCACTCAGGCGATCCCTTATAACCAAATGATCAACCTCCCTATTTAAGTCCAGTCATTCGCAACTCAAATTTTATATTCTCTGCCAGAGGTGATACTTATCAGATGCAAACATTCAATCAATTATTTGCTTAGAATGATCCAAACTACCCCTCCTTATGACTTTTTCTTAGATTCCATACTGTCATGCTCCAAAACTTAGTGTTATTCATAAAATTAAAATTTTAAATATTTGGGTATGATAAACCAAAATACAGGATCGGACAAACCAAACCCACACAAGAGCTCATTGAACATCCATCGGAACAGTATAAAATATGACCTGCTCTAAATATCGTAAGGGTGATATCCACACATGATGACAACTCATCTACATTATATAAATATATATATATATATTAAATTCAACAATCCTTATTACACAATCCAAAGGCCTACTCTTGGTCGATTTTATTATGTAAAAATAACAAAACCAATAAGAAACTCAATCCAAATAATAGAGAAATATAACTAACGACATCTAAGTTGTAACAGATATCCAACCCACCGGATCACGTGACGTTACGTCAGATCTCGTCTAGCTCCCACAAAGTATCTCAGCCCTTTATGAATCTAAATAGATGGAAACATGAAAACATGAACCAGAGGCTCAACAAATATTGTCATAAACATGCACAAAACAACATATGTAAATCAGAGGGAGAATTCATAAATGAATATTAAAACAGATGACATATACAAATCCAAAATCGCTGATATTAGAAGCCAAATTACCAGCATAACCAAAGCAGAACTTTATTGTACCATCCCGTTGATACGAATGCATAACAAATAGTGCTCTGATACCCCGACACATAATCAAAGATCATGACACACCCACATAATAAAAGCCATGGCATACCCACATAAACGGAAGTCACAGCATACCCACATGAATATAAAATTGATGCACACCCATATAAATAGCAGACTATGGCACACCCACATAAAAAGAGAACAACGGCAAATAGAAGCCAACGGCATATCCATATAAACAGATGACTGCGGCACACCCACATAAATAGAGGCCAACGACAAATAGAAGCTAACAGCACCTCCATATAAATAGATGACTGCGGCAAACTCACATAATAGAGGCCAATGATAAACAAAAGCCAATGGTACATCCACATAAACAAATGACTGTAGCACACCAATATAAATAGAGGCAATTTAGTATCCAAATCTGCATATCATAACAACTATATTTTAGGTCGATAGCCCTAGGCGAAGTCATATCATCGGCGTCCGTCTATATTTCAGGCCTACAGATCTCGATATGGCAATATTTTAGGCCTACAGTACTTGACCATCTCATATCATTGGTGCCCATCTAAGTTCTAGGCCTACAGATCTCGGATAAGTTATATTTTAGGCATATAACTCTCGTATATTTCATTGGCCCATAGCCTAGCTATATTTCATGCTTGTAGTTCTTGATCATCTCACATCATTATTGCTAGTCTATCTTTTAGCCCTATAAATCTCGACCCGACAATATTTTAGGTCAGCCGCACTTGACCATCTCATATCATTGACACCTGTCTACATTTTAGGCCTACAGATCTCGACTTGGTTACATTTTAGGCATATTACTCTTGTCCATCTCATATAATTGATTCACAGCCTTACTATATTTTAAGCCTGCAACTCTCGGCCACCTCATATTATTGACTAACAATCGGATTACATTTTAGGCGAGCAGCTCTGAGCCATCTTTTGCTCTCAGCCATCTTTTATTCCATATTGACCCACCCAGCACAAATCGACCTACCGGGTCTCAGACCACCACGGTCTTGAACAATCAATCCACTGGGTCATGGACCACCATAGTCCACACACAAACTGGCCCATCCAAGGTCTCAACAGTGCTCATGCATACCCATAGCTCCAAGAACGACGGGATACTTGAATATTAACAAAATGGAATAAAACTCCAAAATAAATCGGTAAAATTATTATGCATACTTCAAGAAAACATGGGGTTAGCTAAAATGCACGGACGAACCCTAAATCTCCAAATAAAAAATAAAATACATTCAATGGAGAAATAGACAAAAGATAGAGTTAGAAAATACTTGTCTTGACCTTATACCAAGTAAATTTGAAGAACAAAGGCTCCAATCTACCCAAACGCTGCTTTCTCTCTATTCTCCTCGTGCTCCTTCTCTCTCCTCCTCCATTTCTGCATGAGAATGGCAAATATTTGACATGCGGCCCTTTTTATACATGACCCACACTAGAGCTCCACTCGAGCGCTGCTCGAGCACTGGCCCCCTCTGGTTTCAGTGCTTGAGCACCAACCATTATAGAATTAGTGCTTCAATGCCACTCGATCGTGCCTCGGGTGTAAATTTTTGAATCCAAATTTTATCAAATTTTTATAAAAATACTTTAATCCAATACATTAGAGAAACTCAGAATTAATGAATACATTTAAAATATATTAAATAGAAATTTGGGTATTATAGAAGGTTAAACTTATCATTTATGAGTCAAAAAAGTAACGTTTAGCGTTGACTATAAGGGCTATATATAGTTGGCCCACCTAAAGGTTCTGAATAGTAATGTATGGTTTTTATATAGAAAACTAATTATAATCCAAATTTTAATATTCTTTTTTTGTTTGCGAAGTCATTAGTCCTTTATATGGTTGCATAATTAAAGCATAATATGTATGTATGAATGTGTATATATATATACATTTTCATAGTTTTGACATGTTTGAACATGAATATATGGATTTGGCACGATTTATGCATTAGTACATGTTTTGGCATATATATTCATTAGTTTAAGCTTTTGCATGATTTATAAAAAACTAATATTATTGGCATTTTAGATTTTTAATCATATCATTATCCTAACATATTTTGCTTGGTATATGCCCGTGTATGAAAATATAGACTGGGCAGCAAGCTCATTTTTATCTTTTCTTTTCACTGACTTTTCAGGTTAAAAGATTCGAACTAAATAGTAGGAAAGAAGTATTTGAGGAAAGGCTACTCGAATCTAGCTTTTGGGTTGTTGGGAATGATTTAATTGTTTTAATATTTTATTAGGTTAGAATTGTAAATTTCCGTTGTTAAAGTTTGATATTTTGGTTTATAGCATATTCAACCGATGATGATCATAGAATTGAATAAGTTCAAAAAGTATTTTCGATAAAGTTTATGGAATTATTGCTCCGAGTTTTAGTTAAGATGCATTTTTCCTTTTGTATGGTTTAAGTTTAATTAGTACTGATATTCGGAGACACTTTTAGATATAATTTTTCGATCTTGTAATTTATTAATTATATATTATTCGGGTCGGTTAATGATATTAATGCAAATTCACGTTTTGGTATGTATTTGTGATTAATTCAGTAAATTAAATATTTGTATTCTTTTAGATTGAATCTAAAACCAAATTCAGATAGTTATAAATTAAGGAATAGGTAAATTTTGATATCCAGGATGGGGATGTGCCATGGGCATCTTGATTTCCAAATAGAACACCTATTTTCATATTGTTTCCTATTCATTCCTAGATCAAAGTTCCTAATAATCTTCGTTTGTTCTAATCATCGACTTTTGGGGAATATGCTAAGGGTAATAGATCTATACACGTAGGGTTTTTATTAGAATACAACAAATCATGAGCTGATTATTTTATACTCCAAATTTTAGCAATTAAGAAGAAACGTCTTAAACAACTAAGCAAACTCCCATATTCTAGTTCAAATCACAATCAACTTATTTATCATTAATGTGATGCTACAAATTCTGAAGTGAAATAAATAATAAGCCAATAGCAATCAAATAATAGAAGAAATATCAACCGTAGAAATGTTAGCAAATACTAATTAAAATGACAATAAGTTAGGATATGAAAAGTGAGAAGGAAGACACAAAAGAAAGAGAAAATTTGGGGTTATATGCATATATATTGATGCATCCCTAGATCCGAATTGTTGTATGGATTAGGAAACCATTTAATCTTTCACGTCGGGTCAAACTAAGATAGGTCCGATCTTTTTCTATGATAGCCTGAATCCTGCGTAATATAATTAAAAAAATAAGAGATTAGAGAATTTACGGGACTCACTCTCCGATTTATTCTCTAATATTTAAGTTAGAAATCTCTCTCAACGGATGAAAAGATGTGATGATGTAAAAAATGTGTAAATGCACGTAAATGAGGAAAGTAAGCCATATTGGAGGGCTTGGCTCTATGGGTGTGCTCAACGGGGAGCAGCTTCGAGTTACACCCAATTGAGGAGCAACTTAAATGTGCACTCGGCTAAGGGGTGATTTAGAGGGGCGGTTTAGAGGTGTGTACGACTGAGGGGCGGCTTTAAGAGTCGCTTGGCTGAGGGGCGGGTTAGAGGTTTGCCCGACTAATTAGTGACTTAAAGGTGCTCCCGACTAAGAAGAGTCTTAATGGTATGGAGGACTAAGCTTTGGGATGTACCCAACCAAGGGACAGCTTATGCGACAGGGGCAGGGCACCTACACGGGTCATGGGGCTCTTGGAGAAGCTGTGGGGCTCCAGAATTAAGAGCAGGCTTCCTGGGTGAAACCTGGGCCTCTAGGATAGAGAGTGGGGCACCTGGATGAAGGGCAGGCCTCTTTGATGGAAGGAGGCTCCTAGATAGAGGGTAAGCCTCCTGGATGAAGAGTGGCTCTCAGATGGAGGACGGCTCTTAGATGGAGGGTAGGCCTCCTGGAATGAGGGAGGCTCTAAGATGGAGGGCGGATCGTAGAAGGAGGGCTCTTAGATGGAGAGCATGCCTACTCTCGTAGGAGAGAGGTTGGCAGTGGTTGCATATTTTTCTCTACCCTTCGGAGCCTGCTGGAGTTTATTATGGTAACTTCTTTTATGTCATGACTTGCATAATCACCCCTACCTACCTAGGCGATGTGGGACCTTAGGCAGGATATATTGAGAAGATTCACAAGGCTAGACTTCTAGCTGCTCAATGGGTCTTGTGCTAGGCTAGGAGGAGCTTCTAACAGGTTGTTCATTGACTGTAATTTGGATTCTGGGCCAGCCCACAGTGCCGGACCCATCACTAGCCCCCATGTTAGGAGGTTTGAAATTTTAACCCTCAGTATGTAATGATAGGACGTCACTGTGCAAGTCTGTACACACGTTCCTTTCCCATATGTCCTACAAATTTTTGCTATATTTGGCTGAATTTGGTGCCGATTTGGCTCTCTAAATCAGCCGATTCTCTGCGGATGGCGTCGACGGGTTCAATCTTCTGCAATACTTGCTCATTGACCTCTTCCCTTGGCTATAGATGGAAGGGCTTCCTGTGCCTTGGTTCGCGAACCCTTCTCCCATAAGCCAAGTGATGCAAGAGAACGGAGCGGGCATGGAGCCTACGCTGCCATTGGCTGGGATTGTAGGAAGTTCCATGAGGCTTGAAGATGCATCTAAAGCCTGCCTTGATTCCCTTATTTTGATCGATCTTAGGTGGTGACGGGGATGGCCTGAGATAGGGTCACCATCATATGCTTCTCCCAACTAGTGCTGCATAGTCCTTGCTGAAGCAACTTAGTAGAGTGGTGGTTTAGCCTCAGTGGGAAAGAAGGTCACTTCTTCCTCTTCCTATCTTGGCGGACATACACTCCATCTGTGACCCACGTGGGAATGTTAGCGCTTGCTGGGGGAGGAGCTATTTGGATCCACCTTGGATCTAACTGTCGTCACCGTGTCGGGTCTAGTGTAGACTATAGTTGGTGTCGCTATGGCTTGCCTTTGTGGACGATCTCTGGTGGTCAACTCCCGAGTGAGAGTGGGTAGATGATCCTTAGCTCTTTCTAGGGATGGTTTCGGCATGCATTTCCTACCTTAGCAGCCTGAGGGAGGCGGTACACAAGAGCATAATCTTCTCAACCACTCGGAACATGGTGCTCTAGCGGTTGAGATTCCGTTCCATGGTCATGTGCCTGCTTGCCCTTCTGACGGCTAACCCAATGAAGCAGGGCTTCAGTAGTTGGATCGCCGTCTCATGCATTTTTTATTTCCTCTAAATTGTACATCTGCTGTTGTAGGCTTTGTACTTTGTAGAAGAGGTTGATGAATGAAACTATCGAGCATTCTCTAGTTTTGTTGTATAGCTTTAATATTCAAGCCTGGTGTGAATACTCGAAGTGTTCTGACATTGCCTTTGGCCGCTTGGGCTATGCCAGTCTGGTGCTCTTGGAAACTAGTTCTTCTAGCAGTTTGGTGCTCTTAGAAACTCATTCAACTGGTGGTTCAGCTCACCGCAACCCGTCCTTACGCTTGGCAAGGAAAGGGCCAGTCAAGCCTGCCTCGAGCCTGTCAAGGCCGAGCACCTTTTGCCTATGGACTTCTAGATGCTTGATGCTCAAACGGCTGGCACCTTGGTATTCTGGTTGTCCGACTCGTGGTGATCTCCCGTAACACAGGGTTAGGGTACTGGCTGGTTGGATCAGCCTCGAGTCTACCAGGGTTTGGATCTGTCGACTTGTTATCCTTGGGTAATAGTGTGCCATGGCATCATTAATTGTCCGTGAGCTGCACTGGGAGGCAGAGTTGTCATGTGGGAACTGTGACTTTCGCGAGCTTCCCTATTACAGGCCGACCCATTTCAAGGAGCTAAGGCCCCATAGAGTTGAGAACAATGTGCTGACTTTGATCGCAAGCTGTCCGAGTCTCAGGCGAGATCCAAGAGCTTGCAAAGGGAAGACCTTGGGCTTGGGATTGGATCGCCTCACTACGACGACATGCTTCTGGGAGAAAAGTGGCAAGAGAGATGGAGAGCCAAGTTAATGCTACTGTTATCGAGGCCCAGAGTCATGAGCGAGCGCCGCTGGTATCAATTGTGAGTTGTTTGAGTCTCATGTGAGTTCCAAGAGCTCGCAGAGGAAAAATTTCAAGCTCGGGATTAGATTAACTCGCTGTGACGATGCACTTCGAGTGGTCGAGAGGCAACTTGCTGACTTCTAGAGTAGCTATGCTTGAAGAGTTGGAGGGCTGAGGATTTGGCTCTGCCTAGAGGAAGTTCGTCGATTTGGACTTTCCTATTAGCGCCTCTGATTTTCAGGGCATTTGCACTTGGTATCGATCTGACTTGGTCGATCTCCTGGAGATAGAAGGGAAGCCTTCACCACGTTTGCCGGGGGCTTTCCACCTCAAGGTAGTCAATCATTTGTGCAGAAGGAGCAGACTGCACTTCAAATTCCCTAGAAAGGCCTTCTTGTCTTGTATTGTTGCTAGTGAGCTCCTAATCCCTCCAATTGACAATAGTGGGGCAGAGGACCCATTAGCCGATAGGCTAGGAAAACGAATCGATGACGTGACCACGACCGAGCCAGGAATCCTGATCTTGTTGGCTCCTTCTTCAAGGATGCTATTTTGATTTCTGGCTGAGTGATAGGGCTACTGGGGATGACTTGGCCATGCATGCCAGATTGCAATTGCTCTGGCCGGGGGAAGGTCGTGGTACAAGTATTCCCTGTTTGTCGGTTAAGCACAGGAGCCATTGCCGTCGAGGTTGTCTAAATGCATCGGGTTGGTTGTGCTTACTCTTGCTAGGGAAAGGTCACAGCACTGAGAAAATGTGGTTGCCGGCTTAACCTTGCGTCTATCATTTTTGGGCTTTGGCATTGCCTAGGTCATCACCCGAATGAACCCGTCTGCACTCTGTTCGGCTAGAGAACATCGTAGTTTTCATGCATCTAATCTTAATTTGCCAACCATTAGACTGATGGTGCTCGTCCTTTTAGGAGGGAATTATTGCACACATGCCGAATGAAGCCTCCTAAGGTTTGAAGTTCGACCGTACTTGGGCCGCTCGCTGACAGCACTGAAGTTCAAATCCAACCATATTTGGATAACTTGGTATTTGATTGTGGTTAAAATTTGACCGTGTATGGCAGCTCGGTATGGGACCGAGGTTCTAATTCGACCATCTTTGGGCCATCGCTCGATTTCTGGAACTATGGTTCAAATCTAACCATCTCTACGCCGCTAAATTTAGGACCAAGAATTGGTAACAGATGAATAGGAATCTACTCGAGTTAGTGGTAGTCTAGGTTATCTAATTTTATAAAATGTTATGCAAGCACTCATTTAAAGCAGACAAACAATAATCAAATAATTATTTTGTTAAAGTATGGTTCAATAACTATGCATAATGTATGTAAGACTTACTTAGATTCGGTGTGGAATCATCGTCAGTACTTGTGGTGGATGGCACGCTACGCCCTTGGGACCGAGAAGTTGTCATGGGTGCATGGCTTGTGCGCATCGCTACAGAGGGTCATCAAGGAGCTTTTGTTGGCATACTAGCCTGTGACCCCTACACTTTGTGGGACTTGGTCCTCCGCCATAGGCTGACTACTTGATTCAGATGCCGGGCTCTCATTGTCGATAGGCGACCCACGGGTACTGAGGGTGAACTTTGGTCGGTGAGAGGGAAGTGTCTTTAGGCATGAAATGCCATAGGAAAAGGGATGGCCAATGGCTCGGCCATCCTGGTGGGCATTCGAGACTGCTTCTGACTCTACACGGGGAACTTATGATGCCCAGGGGAGTCCGGCAAAGTGAAAAGGTGATCCTGGCAGAGCACTGGATTGAAATTTCAATCACAAGACTTCAAGTGCACTTCCCAGATGCCATAAGGAGATGGAGATGGAGATGGAGATGATCGAATTCTCTTCCTTATATTAAAATACAATATAAAATTTTTCATGTACCGAATTCCAATTCCTTAATTAACACTTACTATTTATTAGTTAACCGTCTGAATTAGATATAAATTTTACGTCGATATCTCGACCGTTCATAGTAAGATAAATTAAATTATACAAAGGATCTTAATAAATGCTACGTCTTATGTGGTTCAAACACTGACCCAAATGTATAGTCGGACTTTATGTACAGAATGATGCTTGTTTAAAACAAATATCATAGTGTATAAATTGTGGAATTTAAATGCATAACCAACATATTTTGATAATGTATCATCACTAATCATAGGACAAGCGACAACCTAAAGTAGATAGCAAAACCGCAATATCCTTTTTAAATTGAAATAAACTCTGTTGTCCGGAATCTAAACATCAACCAAATACATCGTTAATCATGTTCTAAAACTGCCCTAAAAGTCAAGACATCAAACTAAGTGATCCGAACTCAATTCAATACATTATCCATTATCCACAAGCTACCATACGACATTTAGACATATTAACTATTGTCCAGAAATGACAATCAGATTACTATAAATACATAATGCTGCTATTCGGACTAGGATACAAATTGTTTGAAAACATATCCAACAACAAGAGTGATATTAAAACTCAAAATTGAACACTTCGAATTGATTCTTCTCAATCCAGGTCATCCTATATATATCCGAGTCTCACATCTGAAGGGATTAGTAGAAACAACAAGAGTGAGACAAGACATCACGTTCCAGAGCTTAA
>JAOVVI020004146.1:0-18026 GCA_028571085.2 Nepenthes alata | reverse complement strand
GTTTTTCTCTCACAACTATCTTTCCTTCCACTCTCTCTCCTCTTTCTCATACAAAAGCTTCACACACACATTCTAATTATGTAAATATATATATACACACACGCAAGAAGATAGCCAACCACCCTGGCTCACAACTCTCAAGGCCTGCAACAACAGGCACACCCATATCCTGCAAGTGGCGCATGCAGGCTTCCAGAAGATGACGTCTTTCAACTATCCAATGTGGTAGGTCAACTGTACGTCTACTGTAGATGACAATCTTGCAGGATATCTATTTCCAACTGACCGGTCAATGCCCTCGTTGACCAGGATTTCTCGCGCCAAATAAACTTTTCACAATCCGCGAACATTCAGTGCATGTGTCCGCGAACCTTAGCCTCATAAGGTCCTCGTACATTCTTGAAGTCCTCGGACCATCAGGACTTCCACACGGGAGGGGCCCCCAACAAACTTCCCCTCATGACCGAGTGGGAACAAAATTAGCTAGCCCAGCGATGTCATAGCAAACTTTCAGCTTTCCATTGGGTAAAACTTTGGTCATCATGTCTAACCCATTTTCGTCCGACTGGACCTTCTCAACTGACAACCGCCCTTCTTCAACAACATTTCTCACCCAGTTGTATCGGACATCAATGTGCTTCGATCTCGAATGGAATGAGGAGTTCTTACACAAGTGTATGACACTTTGGCTATTATAAAGCACCGCAAATTTTTCTTACTTCAGGCCCAATTCTTGAATGAACCTTTTCATTAATAACGTCTCCTTGCTGGCCTCGGTTACAGTAATAAACTCGGCCTCCATAGTAGAAAGGGCGACACAATTTTGCAACTTAGATTGCCAAGAGATCGCTCCTCCGACAAACTTGACCAAATACCCCGAGGCGGATTTCCGAGAGTCAATGTCTTCGACAATGTCCGCGTCTGTGTAGCTGACCAACTGGAGTCTCTCTCCTCCAAATTGCAGACACATCTTTGAAGTCCCTCAGAGATATCTAAGAATCTACTTTACAACAGACTAATACTCCACCCCTGGGTTTGAGAGAAATCTGCCGACAACACCGACTGCATGGGCTGTGTCCGGCCTGGTGAACACGGCCACGCACATCAAACTACGAACGACCGATGAATAAGGTACACATCTCATGCTAGCCTTTTCCATGTCCAAGGACGGACATTACTTCCTACTTAACCTGAAGTGGTTAGCCAGTGGGGTGCTCCCTGACTTGGATTTGTCTATGTTAAAGTGCTATAGCACTTTTTCAACATAGCTCTTCTAGGACAACCAGAGCTTGTTCTTCCGATCGTAAAATATTCTGATCCCCAGAATTTACTTCGCCGGACCTAAATCTTTCATGGCAAATAATTGTCCTAGTTACTCTTTTAGCTCCTTGATCCGAGCACTGCTTTGTCCGACAACCAGCATATTGTCCACATAGAGAAGGGTGACAAAGTCGTCCTCGAAAAATCTCTGCACAAAAACGTAGTGATCAAAAGTAGTCTTATGGTATCCTTATCCGATCATGACAAACTCAAACTTCCTATACCACTGTCTGGGAGCCTATTTTAGTCCGTACAGGCCTTCTTCAGATGACACACTAAACGTTCATTCCCCTTGACTTTGAATCATTTCGGTTACTCCATATAGATTTTCTCTTTAAGATCACCATGAAGAAATGTTGTCCGAACATCCAGTTGCTCTATCTCCAAGTCTATAACAGTTGCCAAACTAAGTACAATACGGACAGAGGATATTTTTACCACTGGGGCAAATATCTCATCAATATTAACCCCTTTTCGTTGATTAAAGCTTTTTATCACCAACCGTGTATTGTACCTTGGCTGTGTGGTATTATCATCAGTTTTTAAACAGAAGACCTACTTATTCTTTAGGGCTCTCTTCCCTTTAGGCAACTCGACCAATTCAAATGTGTGATTTTTATGGAGAGAGCTCATTTTATCTTCCATGGCTTCCAGCCAGCTCTCCTTATTCACATCTTTCATAGCTTCATCAAACGTTTTAGGCTCTCTAGCATCAGTGAGCATAGCATACTCACTGGATGGTAGACGGACGGACGTATGGCCGTCCGTTTCTCAAGGATCGTCGGACAAGGAGATCCTCAGCCGGTCGAGGAGCAACTTCATCCTGATTCTCCTCAGGCGCTGTAACTGTCTCACTATTATCCTTGTACACATATGGGTGATTGTCCTCATCCTTAGGGGATACTAGATGGACAAGTTCAACACTCACTTTGTCTGTCTGGTCAGTATCAAACTTGGTCCTCCTGCCAATGTCTTCAATCATTTCATTCTCAATAAAAATCACGTCCCTTGACCGAGCGAGTTTTTTCTCAGCAGGATCATAAAATTTGTAGCCTAATTCATCTTCTCCATAGCCCAGAAATACACACTGCTTCATTTTTGGCTCCAATTTGCTCCTTTCATCTCTCGGGACATAAACATAGGCTTTGCATCCAAACACCCTTAGGTGGTCATAAGAGGGCTCCTTACCCGACCATATCTTTTCAGGCACCTCACCCTTCAATAGCTTGCTGGGCGACCTATTAATGATATAGGCCGCGGTCTTTAATGCTTCTGCCCAGAAGGAACTGGACAGTTTTGCTTCAGGAAGCATACACCTGACCCTTTCCAGCAGTTGCGATTCATCCGTTCGACCACTCTGTTTAGCTGCGGCGTCTTTAGAGGTGTCCTTTGATGTCTAATGCTATGTGACTTATAGTAGGCATAAAAAACCCCAATGTACTCTCCCCCATTATCACTGCGGACGGTATTTAATTTCTTCCCCATCTGACGCTCAACAAGAGTATGAAATTGCTCAAATATACCGAGGATTTGGTCTTCAGTGGGTAAACCCACAGCTTCCTAGAGCAATCGTCAATAAAGGAAACAAATTATTGAGCTCCACCAAAGGACTTCTCCTTAAATGGTCTGCACACGTCTGTGTGGATGAAGTCAAGCATATCAGCCTTTATAGAGGATGAGTCTCTAGGGAACGAGACTCTGCGCTACTTCCCGGCCAAACAATGAGGGCAGGTCCTCAATCCATCTTCCTTCGGTTCTGGGATAAGGCCCTTCCTGGCTAGGTGACACAATCCATGCTCGCTCATGTGGTCTAACCTTCGGTGCCACAGGTCCTCGGACTCCTTGTTAGTGATGGAGTTTGCGTCTTTAGTCACTGCACATGTTTTCATCAAGTACAGACTGGAAGGCTTTTTCCCTTGTGCTACAGCCAGAGACCCTCTGGTCAGCTTCCATTCACCTTCACAGAAGATATCACAGTAACCTTCATCATCCGACTGGCCGACTGAAATAATATTCAGTCGGATATCAGGAACATGACGAACATCTTTCAACATCAGCTTCGTCCCATTATTGGTGACCATTACGATGTTCCCTCTTCCAACAACTGGAGATGTCCCTTCATTTTCTATCATTATCACTCCAAAGTCTCCTGGAATATAGAATGTGAACAGGCTTCTTCCTGACATGGCATGTAGAGAAGCGTCAGATTCGACCACCCACCCAGACTCATGGTCCATTAGACTTGCCACGTGTTCTTCACATGTCAGTAGGAGGTCGCCTCTTATGACTACAAAGACCGATGACTTTTCCTCTCCTCATCATTTCTCTGCTTTCTCTTTCTCCGCATTTTCTTGCTTCCACTTGAAGCAGTTTTTCCGGATGTGTCCCTTCTTACCACAGTGGTGGCACTTAAAATTTTGATATTTTGACCGAGACTTACTGCGGCTTTTCTCTCCAGACTTCTGGCAGCGTCCTCAGTTCCTTCCCCTGGACTCGGTCACAAGTACCTCAAACTGTGAAGATATTGAAGCCCCTTGTGACCACCTCGACTCATTCATGAGTAAGAAAGTAATGATCTCGTCCAATTTCAGCATGTCTTTCCCAAATAGCAAGGTGGTCATCAGAAGCTAGCAGAGAGGCCAGCAGTACCAACGCCTTGTCCTCATCCTTAATCTCTTCATCAAAGGATGACATCTGCGTCACGATTCGATTAAACTCGTCCAAATGCTTCTCAAAGCTACTACCTTCTGACACCCGTAGGTTATAGAACTGTTTCTTTATGTGTAACCTAGTTGTTAAGGATTTGGACTTGTATCTGCTCTCCAACTTCTCTCAGACCTCTACCGGGTCTGTTAGACAGAGGACTTCCTGGAGAGTGTTGTCTGTTAGGCATAACTTGATGGTGCAGTTAGCAAAGTCTCTTTTATCTTGTCATTCGTCATCGGTCAGATTTTCTGGCTTCTCCTCCTTCGGGGCCTTCACCCTTCCTTCTCTAGTTAGGATATTCTTCACCTTCTCTTGTCAGAAGATGAAGTTGCCTTGACCATTGAATTGCTCCACGTTAAACGGCAGGTTCTACGAAGATGATGATGATGACGCCATTAGGGCAGAATTCTCAACATGTCTCTGATACCACTTGTTGGCGTTAGGATGGCTGGCCGGTCATGAACACCCAGTGGCGCACCCACAGAGAAGGGAAGGAAGGAATAAGAATAAGAAAAGTGAACAGTTGATATTTTACGTGGAAAACCCTTCTAAAATAAGAGAAAAATCACGGGATACCAAACCCACGTATAAATCACTAAATATGAGATTTTGGTTACACAAATCACACGAGGCGGAAATGAAGAACAGAGCACGAACAACACTCTTTGTGTTTTTCTCTCATAGCTCTATTTCCTTCCACTCTTCCTCTCCTCTTTCTCATACAAAAGCTTCACACACACACATTCTAAGTATGCAAATATATATATATACACAGGCAAGAAGACAGCCAACCACCCTGGCTGTATGGTGGTTGGCGCACAACTCTCAAGGCCTACAACAGCAAGTACACCCA
Organism: Nepenthes alata; assembly: GCA_028571085.2. NCBI lineage: Eukaryota > Viridiplantae > Streptophyta > Magnoliopsida > Caryophyllales > Nepenthaceae > Nepenthes > Nepenthes alata. Next base: position 13,147 of record JAOVVI020004146.1, on the reverse strand, counting down.
TGTCCTGCAGGCGGCACATGCAGGCTTCCAGAAGATGACGTCTTTCAACTACCCAAAGTGATAGGTCAACTATATGTCTACTGTACATGACAGTCTTGTAGGATATCCATTTCTAGCCGACTGGTCGCGCCAAAGATATTTTCCACAGTCCGTGGGCATTCAGTGCACATGTCCACTGACCTTAGCCTCATAAGGTCCTCGTACATTCTTGAAGTTCTCGGACCATCAGGATTTCCATATGGGAGTGACCCTCAACACAAATAACTTGTACACCAGCAAGCTTAACAAAAACCAAACCCACACATCCATGGGTGATTTGGGTGACTTGTCTAACCATGACAGGTTGGTTCAGTCTGGTATAAGGATGTGAATTGTCCTCCTAACTGCACCAACCTCATCCGCGATACATCTAGTGGCGCCCCCTAGGATAGAGCCAGATCATCTAGAGACCCTTCTACGCCATGGTTGCCTAGGAAACAGGGAACCTATTGTGATGCCAAAGAAGATCACCGACCCAACATTTCAATCGATTTCTTCTGATATGCAAAGAACCCTATGTAGGCTTGGTTAAAGCAGGGAAAAAAAATTTTCACTATGCACCTGATAATCTCCGAGTGTCTGTGACTTGAAACCAGCAGCACAATAGTCAAAGTAGTACTCCCATGTTCGGAGGAATTCCTCATTGAAACCAAGCGAAAGAATTTTCCTGGAATTGGAGAAATAAAATTGAGCATCCAAATCAAAAATTCTGGCAGAGCTATCTATTTATTAAAATATCTTGCTCATGCACTAAAATGCGTTCAGCAAGCAATTTTTAAGGGTTTCTGGGCTGCACGGATAACAACAGAGAACGGTCTCTCTTATTTAATGAAGCAATCAAGTAATTGACATCCTTGATGTTCTATGCAGAAAATAAAATGATATTTTTAGCTTACCCCCGGTGTTCCATAAAGTTCTCTCTCCAACATCTTAGTGTTTGATAGTAATGTATCCCTATGTTTTCGAGGTGTTCCACACTGAAAATCAAGCAGTTTGATAAGTTTCCTGAAGGATAGAAATAACAAAATAGTAGTAAAACTTCAATATATAAGTTTTCCTCATAGCATTTACCAAAGCTTAGATGCTGCAGCCATTGCTGAAATTACACTGCTCAAGGAAGGCAGGCATCCACCAGGGAAAATGTATTCTTTCACAAAATCTGAGCTACGCCGGTATTCATCATACCTTTCATCAGGTATCGATATGAACTGAAGGAAAATCAACCAACTCATTTGTTAGAAAGACAACTTGGATTAAGTGAACAAATCCTCCCAAAAGTTTCAACAGATTCATTTGAGTCCAATACATGCACATCAAAGTAAATTAATGTTGATTGATTATCTATTGTGCCTTGAAGAAAATTAAAGGTGCAACAATAACATGCTGTGGACCCACCACATACAATGCAAAATGAATATACTCCAGTCTCTAAACATCCACTCCGTACGAGAGGCAATATTCTCTGCTGGCAAGTCCTTTCGAAAATTGCCAATCCAAAGTCTTTCTAGGTTTGCCATTTCTCCTATTTACTACTACCACTATCTAGTCTACAGTTGATGGGAACACCTATTTTGAACATCCTTTCTCGTTTTATTTTCCACAAGTGCTACTTCTTAACTTGTTGCAAATGTGTTCATTACCATGTCTCAGTTTCAGCTGTATCTCATTAACTTGTTGGTTAAAATTTTAATCCCCATAACCTCATGATTTTCTGTTCATCTTATTAAACTACTACCTTGTGTAGTCATAAGAATACACAGCACCTAAATTTTGAACGTATATGAGAACAAATCCAAAATAGTTGAGGTGGTTGGCCTAAACCCTTAACTAGACTACTGTGCATTACCTGTAGGACAAGAAGTCCATCCTCAGCCAAAATGGATTCACAACGGTGGAAAAACTCCTCCATGTACTCATGACCGACAGCTTCCAGCATCTCACTGTGGAAACAATAGAACAGGGAAAAAAAGAACCACCGATCAGATTGTAATTTATTTTGCAAGGTCTAGTCTGAAGTTGTTTAACTGAAAGAGGTCTCACCAAGAAATAATTCTATCATATCTTTGGATATCTGGCAATTCGCGATAATCACAAAGAAGAAACTTTATGCGGTCCTGGGAGCATTTGAAAATACAATGGTGAAAAGGATAGGGTAAACATTTCATTCAAACTAACACTGACGGAACGACTTCTTAATATAGATTGATTCCTTTCCTAATGGAATATACATGAATTTTAATTTGCAGAACTCATATTGGGAATCCACACTTATTTAATACTTCGGTTATATAAATTTTAGCACCAGTTCATATTACACGGTGCAGAATATTCTGTGAACTTGCTTATTATGTGCATGTCAAACAACAAAATGCTCAATACTATAAGTTAGAGAAATTTATGTTTTGAGGATGATAATCACATGAGAGTTGATAATTAAATGAACATGATACGGTACCAACTTGAACTTCAACACTTCAAATTAGTTTTTTTTGCCTTTTTTTTTTAAAAAACACTATCTTCATGATGTGCATAAACTATGGTTCTAAGCATGGATGAAAATAGCGGTATAGGTATTATGAGGATATCGGCATCGGACGTATCAAATACAGATTGTTTTTTTTGGTTAACGGAACCTTGAGGGCAAATGTCAAATATAGTGGCCAATGTATTGTCGATATAGTGATATAATGATGTTTTGATGCGGTATCAAAAATATCAATATCAGAGGATTGATATTACCAATATATTTGCCGATATTTTGTATATCACAGATATGTCATTCCATTGTTCCGAGGCTCTTCTTAAAAGTAAAATTATGGGCAATTTGCATATACCTGAAGACCAACCTCCTTAACCCTCTTCTCTGCAAACCACAGCTGCTCCTCAGATAAAGTTATACCAGTGTAACTGCATCCAGTTTGTTTTACAACTTCTATACCTAGGGTCCCCCAGCCACAACCAATCTCAAGAAGCTCATGCGTTTTTTCAATTCTGGCCTATAATAATATCAAAGCAAATTGAAAAATATTTCATCATTTTGAAACAGTTGTTAGGGAATTTTGAGCAATTACTCTATCCTCACCTTCTTAATCAGAGTAGAGATTTTTCTAAGCTGTGCAACTTTCAAGTCTTCGTCTGCAGACTAAAATGATTTGAGACAGACATCAGTTCACAAGAAAAAGCTGGAAATAACAGGTAATAAGGAAAAGGAACACCTCTTAAGATTGTAAATTTGAAGCATAAACTACTGTCCAAACCTTAAATACAGCGCAAGAGTATGTCATCGTCTCATCCAGAAATAGGCCAAACATTTCATTACTCTGTGATCAGAAAGACCAACTTCTTTAACTCAGTAAGGGATCAACTATGTTTACTTATCAAATGCAGCTAATTACCTACAAATGCATGTAGTGATTACATTAATCTTTTGGACTAGTAGTCATAAACATATTCCCTAGCATCAGATTAAAAATAAGTTTAGGCTATTGAATATAGAAATCATGCCAAAAGCAATTAAGTTGCATCATATATAAGGGTGAGCATTAGTGTGACGTTTAACAAAACTTGGAAACATAGTTTCAAGCCACAAAAACAACCTCTCTACAATGCATGGAAGAACCGTGTACTAGCCTTTCCCAAAGTGAACAATATGGAAGCCTCGTGCATAGGGCCCCCCTTTATTTATTCAATATATATACCATGCCAAAAGTTTCTACAGCTCTGGCAAATTTTACTCTCTCTAACAGTAAAATCCCAGAACAAAGTATCCATATGTGGGAAGCTCAAGAGTAAAAAGTGCCGCCTCATCCATAGGAGAACAAAGGTACAACTCTTCTTGAACTGTGTTTCCCAACCAATAAAAAAAAGTCCAGAGCAAGTTGCAGATTTGCAAGTGATTAGGATTACATACCACTAAATACAAAGGCAAGTGTCAGCATCCTAAAATAAGTGGGAATGAAGCTAGATAGAGAAGTTCTCCCTACTCTCTAGTTTTTATAGCAAACAAATATGGCGACATATCTCGATTTTGTTGTAGTATTAGGAAACATGGGTGCTAGGGCAATATTTGATTCCATGATCCAAAGAGATATTAAGAATTGGCATATTGTAGTGCCAAAATTCCGTGTAACAAATTCCCAGGTTCCCCAGTGGAACTTTACAATAATATCTTTAGTGGCCAAGCAGACACACGATGATATTGAGAACCACTTATGTTGGATATATGAAGGAACTTGAAGAGTTCGTTGATAAGCTTAACTCTGAACTAGGAATTTTTTTCCTTCTCTTTTGTTCAGGAGGAGAACAGCACAAAATTCTGAATCAGAGGTGTCATCAATGGAGAAACCAATGGTAAACAATGGTTGCACTGAAAATACTCATTCGGATGCACCACGCAGAGCAGCCAGAATCTTCCATAAGCAAGGAAGAAAATCAATCTTTTTATGGTATGATAGCTGTAATACAACGTAAATATATTATAATTTTTGCTTTTCTGGTGGACTCTCAGCCTTGTAATAGGTTGCTTAATTTCTATATGATGAGAAGCTCTCTCACAGTGGAGGGTATCGAGTATTCAACTCACTTGACATCTTGACTGGCGATGGCGGAGGGGGGGGGGGAATTGACCATCTATTGACATGAAGGAAACATTGAAAGCAATCAGGCAAAAAGGCAAATTTTTGATCCTGAACCTGTTTTTAATAGTGGTTAAATTGGAAAAGGTCCAGAAGCACTACCAAGAAAGGTTACAGAAGACCAATATGTTGCCAATTCCCAAGTGATCAACAATGCTCAACAGGATAACCGCAAAAGCATTGGTATCTGGTCTCTTGAATCAACAGATAAGAGCTTGCTTGGCTACATCCAAAATGAATTCATGAGCTGACATTATTGAAGAGGACCAACAAGAGAATTCTTCAAAGGTCAATGCAGTCAGGCAAAAAAAAGTATAAGACTTATCGAATGGAGGTGAGAGACCCTAAATACTATGATGTCCATGATGGAGGTCCCGGAAAAAAAGATTCAGTAAGGAGTCTGTGGTGACTTTTCCAGGTGAACAGGAACAGAACCTTGGCATCCACATCTGCAAGAAAGCATCCTTCACAGAAATCAGTAAGCTACCCCATCCCTCCCACTGTTATTTATTTACAAATCAGGGTTACTTAGAAAGATAGGCCAAATAGTGAAGACCCCTGCAGCATCAACACCCTAGCACAATAGCAAAGCCATTGTACACTGATTCCCGTACTGAACTACATGAAAGAATTGGTTAAGCTTCAATTTCTGCAAAGATTGAGGCTAAATCACAATTGCTTAATGCCTTTGATCTGGTAATAGTTAAAGAAAGGAAATGAGGTAGTGGTTGAAATTGAACTTGTCTACCAATGGACAACCCAACAATGTACTTATTGTAAGATTGGTGGACGTGGAATGAAAGCTGCAGGAAGCAACAAATCAAATAGTATCTACCAAAGCCTCCTTACCATCAACGGATAAAATAACTCCATGGAAGCCTCCTAGCTCTGCAAACCAGGCAGCCTCTAATTTAATTCTAGCCTCATGACAAAGAACAATATGCCAGCAGCACCCGCTCAAACTGCAAACTCATTGCAGCCCTAGAGTAGGACCAAGAGGATGCTGCACCTGTGCAACAACTAATCATACAGGCCATGAGTTCAACTGCACGTTGCTCATCCACAAATTCCTACACAGGAGGTGGTCAAATGGGAAAACATCAGAATGAGACCTCAACAAGTATAGTGCAGGACAACGGAATAATAGGAAAGTTGTTTAATGATGCAGATGATTTCACCAGTTCTGAATTTGAGTTTGAAGGTAGCTGCAGCAGGAAGACAATTCCATTGACTCTAAAAGGGGAGGAAAAAGAAAAAAAAAAGAAATTTCTTTGACTGCAGAGAACGGTTGAAGATTGTTCACTGATCATGCTGATCACGCTACGTTTAGTTTGATTGAATTGTTTGGACCCTCCTGCTTCTGTTTCCCATGTGGCATGTCAAGGGCTGTCCCATTTGTTCTGTGTCACCTTGTTTTTGGTCCTACTTTCTGAACTTCAATCACGTGCATTCTTTAGCCTATCTATATATGCTATGAATTACTCACCCAAAAAGGGTATCCGCATCCCCAGCACTCATTCTAAGGACTGATGTTTCCACACTCAAATCAAAAGCCCATCAAATATGTGTACATTTTCGATCCAAGAGTGATGGTTGCCCTAGCATTCTATTTATCCCACACTTAAAAGATTTTTAATATTCAAAAGATTATTATATATCTATTTATTTTACTGATAAATACCACATTCATTAATTAATTGTCTAATACTTCAAAAATGATACATCTACTCAACTAACATAAATGTCTTTTCACATATCATTACTTATCCTTTATTTTCTATCTAGAGATTTTTCCTCATAATTTTACCTTTTTTTTTATCTACAAAACATTTTGTCTACCTTTATTTCTCTTCTTTAATGAAAATTTGCCAAACTCCATCAAAATAAAAGCATAGTATATGAGACTCTTATATTGTGGAGTTTAGAAGGAGTCAAATATATGTAGTCTTATCCTCAAATTGCAGAAAGATTATTTCAACAATTTGAATTAATCATATATAGAAAATATTATTTTAGTGGATATTACGAAATTATGGTTAATACAATTGATTATAAATGACTATTCCTTATATATCTAGCATTTTATTTTGAAATGATACCATTTAAACATGTATATATACACTTCTTATTGGAAAATTACAAATTAATTCTTTTTCCAATTTAATATTAAAGAACACGGAAAAAATTATCCTATTCCTCCCTTTGATTGTCCTTAGCCATACTTGCAAGAAATTCTCATTTTGATTTGCAGCAGCCCAGCTGTTAGCCTAGCTGCAAACCCTCTCACTAGTTTCTCCCACTTAGCTGTAACTATGACCTGTCACAATTTCTTTCATAATGGCAATCGTCCACAATACCCCTTCTTCCATCCCTATAAAAATGGATGTTGCAAATTATCGTGTTTGGTCCAAAATTTTGAATATACATATTTCTACTAGGAAGAAAAAAGGCTATATTACAGTAAGGATATTTGCTCCAGCAAAAGGCGATCCATGCTATGATAAATGAGAGGACAAAGATGCACTTGTTGAGTCGTGAGTCATCAATTTCATGATCGTTAAGTTGGTGTCTCATTTTATGCAATGAGCAACGGCAAGGGAAGTTTGTGGCGCTGCAAAAGCAGCTACCTAGATAATTTTGTCTCCTCTCAAGTCCTAGAACTGATGAAGTCCTTCCAATCACATCAAGGTGGTTGTAGCCTTAATGATTTCTACGGCGAGTTAAACTCCATCTTCATGGAAGTTGATTATTGGAGGCCCAATGTTATTGTGTGCGTCACAAAGGTCAACAAACAAAGGAAAGAGAACTGCAAAAGATCAGGTCTGTATTTTTTGTGGGTCTAGATGGCAGCTTGGACCAAGTTAGTAGTGCTGTTTTTGCCAGCTCTCCTTTATCCAGGCTGAAGGAGGTCCTTCCATGGTTTGTCGCAAAGCACAAAGACAAGCGACTATGGGACTGAAGATAATTCAGACTACTTTGCATTGGCTGTTTGCAAATATACTACCCATCTTCCTCCTTTAGCCCCTTCTATCGATGGTGGTTTCTCCTCTAACTTCTGCACCCACTACAATAGCACACAACCTGCAATAGATGTTTGCTAGAAGAAGCATGGATATTTAAAAGTGGTTCAAACTTAAGCAATCCAAGAGGAAACACAAGAAATCTGCACGACTATTATTACTTTTGCTAAGACTACTTATGCTTCTTATGTCTCTTGATTATCTTCCCAATAGGGTATCCTTGGTTTGGCTTTCACTTCCTCTTCTCACACTTTCGTTATAAATTCAGGGGTTACCGATGACATAACTAGTGAATCTTTCCTATTTGACTCCATAACCTTTTCACATGTTAAATTTGTCCAAATTGCTAAAGGGATGTTTATGCTGATTTTAGGGGCTAAGATCATCTCACTTTATCCCACACTTTCTGTCTTCAATTTTACTTGCACCTACGTTCTCCAATAGTGTTCTTTCAATTAGCAAAATTACCAAGCATCTAAATTGTAACAACCTGAGTCCAAATGATAACACACTTTGGGTATAATTTCGGGTCTACACCCGCATAATTTTGTTATTTTTGGACTTCCCAAAAAAAAGGTCTATTATCAAGAAGATATTTAAGTCTTAATATAAAGTACATTCCCTTTTCTTTCCCAAGTGATATGGGATTTGAAACACCAACTCCCACACTCCACCTTGCTTAATAAACAACATCTTCATTGTTTGTGTCACAGTTCAAGACTAATCCAGCTCACATCCACATATTTCCAGCTGGATTGACTTTAATACTATTATATAACGACTTGAGTATAGCTTACTTGAATTCATACTTCATAATTAAGTGGCTTAACCTTCCAAAACATGCATGTGGTGACTACTTTAAGCCATACAAAGCCTTTTATAGTTTGAATAAATTTCCTCCTTTTGGTAAAAATCCTAATGGAGAATCCATGTATACGTTTTTAACCGAATCACCTTGAAGAAAGGCATTCTTCACATCAAATTGTCTCAATAACCAATCAAGATTAATGGCAAGAGAAGGAGCAACTTTGGTAGTGTTCATCACATCCATGGGAGCAAAAGTGTCTTGGTAATCAGTCTCATAATTCTGGTTATATCCTTTTGCAACTAGTGTGGCCTAATATCTGTCGATTGTTCCATCTAATTGTGCTTAACCAAGAACACCCATTGACATCCCATTGTTTTCTTCTCATGAGGTAGCATGACCATTTCATAATTAGAATTCTTCTATGGGCCTTTCATTCACCAACCATAGGAGACTTCGGCTTAGGGCCTTTGAGAGCTTCTTAAAAATAACTAGGAACAGTGATAAAAGACCACTGAAGGACAAAATCAAGGAGAGATATAGATAGACTATGATAAAAGACAAAATTGGTAAAGCTACAAACAACATTAGAAGATGATTTTGAGTATCCTATCTAATCCGATTCTTTTAGATTAAAAAAGGAATATGTCCTACTCTAGTCTCAAATTGTTATTGCAATGTAGTAGCTTCGAAATCCAAAGGAGTTTGTACCTCAAGATTAGTCTTGAAAGAGTCATCCAATTGCAAAGAAATATCCTCAAGAGTAGTGGAGCCTTGAGGGAACATGATAGTAGGTACTCTTTGTCCTCCTTGTATAGTTTTGTTAAAATAGTCTAGCTAGTCATGAGCTCATGTGGTCTCCATGTTTGGATTCAATTATCATGTGTTTGTAAAATTCCTCCACCGGTATGGAAATATCCTATTCAGAAACCATAAGTTTGAAAGAGAAATTGTTTTCCTTCTAGGCATAGTTGTTCTTCTTTCTTAGTATGAATCTCCCTAAAAGAGGAACCAGAGACACTTCTCAAAATAAGTAAAATTCTTGTTCACAGAACTGGACATCCATGGAGAAATACCATTTTCTTGAACAAGGAGGAAGCATTTATAGCCCTTCTCAAAACTAGAGCAACCGTGTAACACATCCCTTAGAGCACAAGGATTGAGTTTATCCCTTTTATGAGGAAGTATATGAACAAAACACATACAACCAAAGACCTTTGGACAAAGATTCAGAGCTAAATGAATATGATGAAATTGGGATAATTAGCGCAGAAGAATTTGATAATTAATGATACAAGTAGGCATTTGGTTGATGAGGAAAAGTGCAATCATAATAGCCTCCAACTAAAACATTTTTGAACTTGCATAAGAAAGCATAAGGCCCAAGCCACCTCAAGAATGCAGCAGTTTTAACCTGAGCTATACCGCTTTGTTGTGGCTTGTAAGCATAGGTGGATCGATGGAAGGTACTATGCTTGTTGAATAGCTCTGTAAGAGTGATTTACAAACTCTTTCGCCTTATTATAATGGAAGACTTGAAATTCTAGTGTGAAATTATGAAATAGTCATTTGTGAAAGTTGATGAATTACACGAATAATATCATATTTTTTTATAAGTACACCCAAGTAATCTATGTACAACCATCGACAAATGACACAAAGTATTTGTAACATGAAGAGAGCAATTAGAGGTTGGTCCCCAAACATCAATATAGAGTTATACAAAGAGAGTCAAGCTTCTATGAAAATTTATATGGAAAGGAGCATGACGATTTTTGGTATAAATGCATTGTTCATACCATAAATTAGAAGTAGAGACAAGAACAATTGAGGAAAAAATCACTCTAAGTATGAAAAATATGGATGTCTTAACCATAATGCCATAAAAGAATCATCTCTATATTAGAAGTTTCTTGTGTGGAATAAAGGCCCTGGATAGACTAATGTTGTGAATTTGATGTCCCTTCCAACTACTAAAGGACTTCTCCTTTACCAATGCCAATCATCATCTTCATAAGATTGTTCTAAAACACAAAATGGAATCATCTTCTTTTTGACCCTACTATATTCCGATAGTTGGTGGGCAATTTGGACTATTTGATTACTACACGACCTGATATTTCCTTCCTGTTTAGTAAGTTAGCCAATTTATGCAAACACTTTAAAACATGCATTCAGCTACCGTCCATTGCATCATTCAATATCTCCATGGGACACCTACTTGTGGTTTGTTCCTCCTAGCTGGCTTGTATCTTCATCCGGTGGGTTATAGTAATGCAGATTGAGCTGGATGTCTGAATATTCGATTATCTATCACTGGTTAGTATATGTTTCTTGGAAAAGTTTTTAATCTTATGGAAAAGCAAGAAGCAGGTTCGAATATTTAATCCTCAATTGATTTTGAATATCATGTGATGTCTATTGACTGTTTTGAGATGGTTTGGCTTTATGGGATTTTGGTAGAACTTGGATTTCTCTAATTTGAACCCACTCCTCTCCGTACTGATAATATTAATGCCATTTAAATCATTGCTAATCTATTTATCATGAGTGCACAAAGCATATCGAGGTGACTATCATTGCATTTGGGAAGCATTTAGCAATGGTGTACTTTCTCTTCTCATTTCTCCGATGATCTACATATTTCGGATATGTTCACAAAGCCTATAACCCGACAGCGACATCAATTCCTTGTGAGCATATTGTTGCTTCTTGATCATGAAAGATTAATTTGAAGGGTAATGTCAGCTAAAAAGACAATCTATCTATTTATAGTGTAATAACTATAAATATATTGTGAATATATTATAATTATAGCTCTTCTATTTTAGATACAAATTGATTAGATGGCTCAACCATGTAATAAATTGATCAGATGCCTAATTCTCAGCCTTGTAATGCATTTATTAATTTCTATATAATGAGAAATACCCTCACAGTGGAGGGCATCAAGTATTTAATTCACTTCACAGATAATACTACAACTATGAGATGGAAAATAATCTCCAGTAGCAACTAATGAAGTAGCAGTAGCTAGAGGCGGGACAACACTACCGGTGGTCACACTCACCAAAAGCACTGTATGTCGTCTTCCTCCCCTTCAACTCACCGGACCCATCCACCACACTGCCGCCACCAAGCCAAACCACGCCCGAAAAACCATCCAAATCACCCGAAAATCCTAATCGACCACTCACCTAAAACTCTAATCGACCATTCACTCGAAAACCCAGTGTCCAAGTTCCACCACTGTCAGTTAAATCAAACCATAACCTGGACGCCCATGCCGAAGCCCCACCAAATCCTAGCCGCCACGCAAACCTTTCTTTGGAGAGAGAGAGAAAAAAATTTGAGATCTCAAAGAGAGAGGAAGTCACGAATCAAATTGTGCCGATTCATCTTCGTGTTCATCTTCTACATCTCCATCTTCTTTATCTTTGTTTTCACCTTCATCTTTGCCTTTGTCTTCGTCTTCATTTTCATCGTGGTCGCTGTCAACGCTGCCATCGCCATCATCGCTTAACAAAGAGAGTGCTCTTCATCGTCGTCACCACCTGAAACGAGAGCGCGAGTGACAGCAGAAGCAAAATCCCCACCTTTGTTGCATTTTGTTTAAGCAAACCTTATTGTGGGTTTTGCCAATAGAGAGAGAGAGAGAGAGAGAGAGAGAGAGAGAGAGGGCTAGTAGACAAAAAAAAGAAAAAAAAAAAGCAGATAAAAAGGCAAAAAAAAGAGCGAGACAAAAAAAAAGCAAAAAAAAAAAACAAAAGTAGAAAAAAAAGAGAACTGACGAAAAAAAAAAAAAAAAAAGGAAAGAAAACAAATTAAAATAAAAAAAAGAGGCAGTGGATTGAAAGCTCTTATCATATAATGCCACATCATACGAGCAGTTCAAATGATCTTTTATATCCAAATACGTTCGTTCCATTTTATTCTAAATAGCATATTTTTGCTTTTCTTTAATAATATTTAGTTTTATCTATATATGTCATTAACGTTATCTTTTATCCATTTTACATCCTATAACTATCTTTATAGTGGGTACCATTGCAATGAAATTGATTCTTACTTTATTATTTTAATAGATTAGCAATATTTGTCTATATTATTTGAACCATACGAAATTTTTTAAAAAGAAAATTACTTATATATATAAATAAATATTGGCTCGCATTGCCTCAATTGCTTATAGATCTCAACCGATTAGTCATATTGGTGTTACATGCACTTGCAAAATGGTCGTACTATTTTTTATAACACCTCTGACCTAACCAGTTTGAAATTTTAAGTCAGCAGTTAGCCTAATTAGTAACCACTCAATAGTAATTACAAAATCGTATAATCACCATTCAAGTTGATCTGGCAACTACTCATCAGACAAATTTAGATCTCACAAATCGAGTTACTACATTAGAAATAGGGCCTCACTCATCAAATATTGACAATTCTAATGTATCCCATAATATGACCCACTGACTAAGACAAGAAAGTTAAGCACCTCATAGATGCGATTACAAGTCCCGACTCTATGATCAAGAGTGAGATCAGGATGAATACCTATTTAAAAACATCAAATTAGATGCCCCCACTTTTTATGGTTGCTTAGATCCTCAAGTTTTACTCAATGAGTTCGAGATATGAATCGTTTC
>JAOVVI020004145.1:0-18032 GCA_028571085.2 Nepenthes alata | reverse complement strand
TAAATAGGGAATGCTGATTAATGTTGAGAAGGGGTATGATTTTCTTGGGATTGACTGAATCTGATAAGCAATTTGGCAAGTATCCCTCGAGGATTGTAGTGTCCGTGAGTCATTTAGCTCAAGAAAGATTTGTAATCATTATGATGAGATACAAAAGGTAATTTTGAGGAGTAAAAAGGGTTAATTTATTTCCATATTATTTGGGATGACCCTTGATGGGTCTAGTAAGTTAACATAGCAGGTAATATTTTTGAGGAGGTTAAAATTTTTCTATTATGGTGTCGTGATAGGTGACTATCCCTATATAAGTGGGGAAAAGGTTCATAGTTAGAATTACTCCACCAGTACGTCAAAATTAATAGTTGAAATCTCCGCTTTGGGAACTTAGGGATGTTACCTTGGAGGTAGCTAATACCAGATAATTTCAAGGGTTATAATAGTCATGTCATAAATAAAATAATAATCTTACGATATTGCGAATGGATAGACCCATTTAAGGATTGCTAGGATAAACCTTAGCATCTTTAAGAAATTTGGCCCTAATGCTAATAATTGAAATTAAGAGTTTTTAGACTCAGTGTGCTTTCGGTATTTTGTAGGAGATATGAAAGAAAAAATTACGAGTACGTTCAAATTCTTGGACAATAGGGGGTCGTTTTCTTAAATTGGGAGATAGAAACGTATTCAAATTATTAGTGTCATGAAATTTTGGAACGACAAATCCTTATGGTTTTGTTTTAGGACGATTCACTTATATTATAATTATGGAGAACGTGTTCGGATTAAATTAGGTAGCCCATCGGTATGCCAATGAGATTGTGAGGTTTCTAAGTATTTGAGTTTTGGGATTTCGGGTAATGACCCAAAGCTGTAATAAATCGTTGGGTGATAAATATAATTATAGTTTCTAATCTGGTTGCAATTTGAGGATTTGTAGGGATTGTCTACATGATATGGCTATTTTGGGATTTGCTTTAATTATGGTTGACGTGTAATCTAAGTGTTTCACATAAATTGTGTAGTTTAGAAAAATATCGGTTTGATGATATATCAACAAAATAGTGAGGATATAAGGTATTTCGATCTTGAGGTTGTTTGCGATTTGAAGTTTGTGCAAAAATCTTAATTGAAATTTGATCAGGTAGTTTTGGGAGTTAAGTTAAATTTGATATAGAGGCAAATTATAATTGGATGACTCGTAGTTAGATAAATAATTAGAGTAACGCAGCAGAAATGTGGCAAACCCACATATGTTGAGTTTCAATCTAAGGCTCAGAAAGAATATTTCCCTTCCAGGCTTAGGGTAAGATCAAGCAAGAACTTTGAGTCGTTTGAGGTTTCAAGTTAAGTCGAAAAAGTGGTTAATGAATTTGGTGTGCCTTCGAACTCGGTAAAATTAGATTTTGATAGAACGCGTTGGGTGATAAGAATAGGGAAAATTCAACGCTCAAGATTCTTCGAGATAATCGTTTAATCAATGAGGTGATTTGAAAACGCTAGAAGAATTTAGAAGGTTACCACCGATTATAGGAATTTAAGGTTCGGGGAGAATGCTCATTATTGAGACAGCATAAATTAAAGTAAGAATTTTTAGCCGATTGAGTATTTGGGCTAAGTCGCGGGGAATTAATAGATTTAAGTTGCCCTCAAACTTGATAGATTAGTGTGATGTTTTTCCCAGGTATTGTAAATGTGGAAGTAAATAAGTGATTGTGATGAATTATCTTGGAAAGTTTAAAGCTTATCCCCATAAGGAGTTTTTAATTTAGGTTCTGATAGAATGAAACAGGTAATAAGAATTGGAACAATTCAATACTTGAAGTTTTCTGGGATAATCATCTAACCGAGGAGGTGATTGGGAATGCTTAGGAGATTGCCTCTGACTCGGGGATTTTGAGATTTGTCAAATTTTTGAGGACAAAATTTTTATAAGTGGGGGAGAATGTGACGACTCGAGTTCCAAAATATGATAATTGGGAAGTAATTATGTTAAAATAGGTGAATTGTAGTCAAAAAGTATGAGAAGAATCGGATCGAAAAGCTCAAAGAAACATAATTAGTAAATTGGGAATCGAAATTATAAGCTGTGAAATGTTAATTCGTAAATAAGATTTTGGATTTTGAATTATAATAATCATGACTTATTAAGGTTATATAATAAAAAAAAATAAGGTCCAATGATGTGGAAGATTTGGTTAAAATAGTCAAAATGGGTCTCGAATAGCAACAATGCGAAGTAGGCTTGCTGCGGGTTTGACCCGCACCCTCCGTAGGCTTGAGCCCATAGAGAGCACAGAATCCAGATTGGCTATGCTCGTCGCGTGCTTGAGCCGGCCTGGGCAGCAAGGCTACGCTCGAGCTCTACTGGCTAAAGCCTCGTGCTATTTTTCGATTTTCATTTTCCCACGCAACTAAACCCTTTTAGAAAGAGAGAGGGCGACGAACAAGAGAGCGAAAGGAGGAGATCGAGGCTGTGGAGTCTGAATCTGGCTTTGAGATAGTTAGAGAAATCATAGAGCACCTCGAGGCAAGTACATCTATACCATTTTTTTCCATTTTGTTGATTTTAGTCAGATACCCTTTGGGTATTTTGTCCCGATACTCGACCCTATGCATATCATTGTGATGCCCATAGTCTAATTATGTATATATGTAAAATTTATTGTCCGATTCATTGTTTCTGCACCGTTATGCACATCCGAACCCCTCACCCACGCGTGTGTACTGTTCATGTGCGATCAGGTGGATTTCGACCTTTGATTTTTGGGGATTTTGCATGAATTAGGACTAGAATATGATTACCCATATCCCCCATAAGTTAATTCATCGGCTGGGTACCAAATTTGGGGGAATTATGTGAAATATCATTCGCAAAACCCTAACCCTACGCCCGGGTGGTTTTGGGTTTTGATTGTTGGGGCTTTTGATTTATTTGGGACTAGATTATGATTATACATGATTTGGGTAAGTTGATTTACCAATTAGGTATCCCAAATTGTGGCATTTGGTGGAAATTCATTCACGAAGCCCTTGACCTGCGCCCGGACACTGTTTGAGCTTCTATTTGGAGTTAAATGTATAAATTGACTTGGGATTTTAGTTACCTATGCCTTGGGTTTGATAAATTACTTGTTGGATGTCCAAAATTTTTAGATTTAATCGATTAGTGTATATATGGTCTATTCACATACACTGTTCATGGATGCTGTTCACTAGAGAATTTTGGACGATATTTTGGATAATGTTTCCATGTTTAAAGCCGATTAAGTGATATGTATTTGTGTAAATTTAATTGTTCAATTTGAAAGTTTTGGCATACCCAATTTCGAAGGAATTCATATTCGGAAGCTCTTCAAGTTAATCTACTCCTTCCGGGGAGAGAGGAAGCTGAGGTACGACAGTAAGCATGAAGAGGAAAAGAAGGGGAGAAATCACTCATTTCGATCCAATTCGGGTAAAAATAACAGTAGATCGGGTTCAGGCAAGTGTACTTCGGACGTTGTTTTTTTTTTTACCGCTTTCTCTTGTTTCAAAATTGATAAAAATGCTCTAAAATTATATTGTTGCACATTTAAAGCAAATGAAGCATGTTTCCCTTGATTGTACAATTCGATTTTGTGTTTACTCATGTGTATTGCAAGATTTGACTTCGATTTCACGAACAAGCATGTAATTAGTGTTCGATTTGGTTTCGAAAGCATATGATGAAACCCTAACTCAAAAATATTAGGGATGTTTTGCTAAATTGCATGATTAAGTATATATATTTGGATTTATGGCATTAATTTCATGAATAAACACATGAAATTATATTGTTTCAAAATTGATAAAAATGCTCTAAAATTATATTGTTGCGCATTTAAAGCAAATGAAGCATGTTTCCCTTGATTGTACAATTAGATTTTGTGTTTACTCATGTGTATTGAAAGATTTGTCTTCGATTTCATGAACAAGCATGCAATTAGTGTTCGATTTGGTTTCGAAAGCATATGATGAAACCCTAACTCAAAAATATTAGGGATTTTTTGCTAAATTGCATGATTAAGTATATATATTTGGATTTATGGCGTTAATTTCATGAATAAACACATGTTTGGTGTTCGATTTAAGTCCGAAAGTTTTAGCAAAGTCCTAGGTACGAAAATGAAGGAATTTTAATAATTTTTAACCGTAGTTTCTGTTGTATAAAACTTAATTGGCATTGAAATGAAGCTCCTGGTATAATTTATTTTTGAAAATTTTACACGGACTTATACCGATAAATTATCGTGCACTTCTAAAGTAAAACTGAAGGGTTTTTAGACCGTTACTGTACATTCTGAAGTTAACTAAAGGGTAATTGTGAAACTCTGATACGAAAGAAGGTTTTCAGCTAAGAAGTTATTTTTGATAATGTTATTTACGATCCAGCATTGATTACAGTCAGGTTAGGTTCTCCGTCATGCCTTAGAACTTTACGTTGGTGATCGAGGATAACTCTGTCCATAGAGTTATATCTGGTCTGGCCTTCCTCGGGGGGTTACGGTCAGGAAGAAAGTTTTATTTCTTGTCTACCTTGGGGAGGCACACCTGTATTTATCCCATGGGACGGGATCTTCTGTCACTGTTTATGGCCTTAGATTTTGAGATGTACACAATCTATCCTCGATCATTCGCCCCATTAGCTAGTAGGGTATACTAGCATGATCCGTTACTGTTCTATTCTATACCACTATTTTGTTCTTTACTGTTTTGTACCACTACTCTGTACTGATATAAAAGTGAAAGTTTCTAACTCTGCTTTATGATTGTACTTTTTGAATTATATTGATTTCTGATTTCTGAGTTAATTATTCTTTAATTATGCTTTCACTATTTTCTATGTTCTATTCTACATAACCGTTCTTTTTCTGTATAGTTTCACAACTATTCTGCATAAATAATTTATTGCATATCTGCATGTACCTTGTTGGGTCTCGGCTCACTATTTTACTATTTTTTTCCTCCAGATGAGACTGTAGAGCTAGTGCCTGATGAAAAAAGTGACTAAAAGCATCTTCTGAAGACTTTTGAGGATTTGAAGCAATTTTGAGCTATTTTGGAGAATCAGTTATACGTAAAAACTTGACTTGATATGTGATTTTGTATATGGATTCTATACCTATGGACATTCATGTATATATGGGTTTTGTATAGAATTGCATGTGATGTATGTGATGGTAAAAGGAAAACTATACTTCTGCAAGTTAATAGTTTAGCTTCTGCTCCATACTTCTGGATACTCTGCAAAGGTCTTAGATGACATCTCACTCATCAACTGTTAATATAGTTGATGGTTTGATGGATTAATGCCATGGATGGCATCTGTGATCCAGTGTACACGTGTTATAGGAAGAATTGTGGTATAAATCGATAGTTTTGTGCTTGTACTGGTTGGTTATACAGGTTCTGTACAGGTTATATTTTTAGATTTTCATCCAGTTATAAACAAGACTCTGCCAAAATTTATGCAGAAGTTATACTTTGTATTTTGGTCCTAAATCCTATTTCTGTCTTGACGAAAGTTTCTGCGGAAAAAAAAATCTGTTCCGTCACAACTAATCACTTGGATCCTCGATCCTATTCTAAAATCTCCAAGTTGTGGATCGTACACTACCGCTGCGCCACTCTGATTGATCATTAACTTGTACCTTAAAATCGATTGCAATCCTTATCCAATGATACACATCAAACATCTAGGCCACACAACAATTATAGAACCAAGAAAATTCCAAAGATATCAACACAACCAAGGCAAAATGTTTAATCCTTAGGTCACGATGAACTCATAATTTACAATCGAGATAGTTGCCCAAAAATTCGGCACAGCCTCAAATCACCTCCTTGGTCTTAAAACCTAATACTCAGCAAACATATTATCCCATAGGCATACCAACGAGTCACCATATCTTACCCGCATGCTTTACCCAAATTTGAGATGAGTGCAACGTTCTCAGAAGCAAATCCATGATTATTTAAACTCCCACAATCCTCATCGTCCTAAAAATCCCAAAGCAAAATCACAAGGACTTCTCACCTCATAATCCCATAACTTCAATACCTTGAATATGATTCTGACTCCCAAATCCAAATACGACATCTCATTAACCCAAGAATTGAAATCTACCTGCGGTTCACCCTCCATGTACTTAAGAATGCCGATAGCACCACAGATCTAAAGATTCCCAATCATCATATTATTGGTGCTAAGACTCGTCTTCCTTCAAGGCATAGAGATTCAACTTCTCATCTCCTAACAGGTTTACTCTTCTGCACTAATGCATGATCATATCCTCTATATGGTATGGCTGCTTAGATCTTAAGGATCAGCTAGACTGTAACTATATCCATAAGTAAACCTGTAACCCTCAAAGCAACGACCCCAATTGCTATCTTCAAACCACGGTTGGAGCAATTTAATCGTGGGTTTCACCCCCACATAATCAAAAGGGGCAACCACCTATGATGGATGTGGGAAAAAAAAAATTCTGAATCTTTCCTCAAGGCACCACAAGCTACTACAATACACTTGATCCATCAGGGATCAACCCAAATAATATGGTCAACAATTATTATTCAAATCTAGAAAGTTATACCTACTCACCTTATTTCTAACAGATGTCGATCACTTCTAAGTCAAGGCTCCGTGAACATTGCAAAACCTCGAGGAATACTTAATGAATATCATCTTGAAATCACTCAGACCCAAGAGAGACGCGCGATTTTGCAACATCAATCAATCCTTCCAAAATGAGCTATCATTCAAAGCCCTGAGAAACCACATTCATGCTCTCAAAGAAATAATACACCCAACATAACATTTCTCTTAATCAGACTCACATTTTGACCCCAATTGAACACACGGCTAACAGCCTTCTTAACCTATGACATAGCCCTCAAACAAGGTTCACACTCCCTATGAATTTTGAGTTCCTCGATGAGGCCATCAAACTGATCCAATTATGGCCGAAAGATCCAACCCATAAAATTCATAGATATTTAAATGAATTCTACAACCCAACAACATCACCAAAACTTGCAACGGCCACATCTTATCTCGATTGCTGCTATGGGCATAATTCTCAATTATCCACAATCAACCACGCTGTGGTACAGATCTATATTAGAAATCTTCAAGCCCTTATAAAAGATCAAACGTTTCAACTATGGGATCCTTAAAGATCAATGTTAATATCGACACAATTTCATTCTACCGATCCAAGACCAACCAACCTAAGCTTTTCCTTTAAGAAGCATCCTCAATGCTTATGCAACCCAAGCCTCTTAGTAAACACAAGATGACTTCTAGGTATAGTCTCATTATTGAATAAACTTAGCAAGGATCCCCATAACACGACCTATAGGCAAAATGACAATAATTTCTTAATATCTTGACTAACTCAGGTTCATATCCAAATTTTCACAATTCAATTGCAAGACATAATGTGCTTACCTATCTAATTCATATCAACTCAATGACTTACCAACCAAATCATCCTTAATGTCCCATCAAGATTGGTACCACAAAATAAATCAAATTAACCCAACCAATCATATCTACGGACTTAAAAAAATCATAGATCTCTATCCCACAAATGCAAAGCCTAGATCCTCAAATTACACATAACTTAGAAACACAAATGAAAATATAAATTTGAGATTCCGAAATGATACATGAACTAAAACATCAAACCCAAAAATCTTAAACTTTCATTACAATAGGTGACACTCTGTGCCTTGTGTCATCACCTAAGAATCCCAATTCAAAACGCCGGACCTCTTCACTGTCCGACCCATGGATAGGGACAATCATTAACCCCGCGATCAAATTGACTACAATAAAAAACATACTCCTAAAAGTCATCGGGAAGAATACCTATTAATAAAAGAACATCCACGCAGATATCCTACAATATCTCTTAACTTGCCGAACATTGGGCCACCACAAATACCATTCCAATACTCATGATCCATGTCCGAGTCACTTAGAATTTAAACATTTGATCGTTATTATACCGATCACAATTCGTCATCCTCGGATTCACAAATACCAGAATCTAATTCAAGTCATTTGAACCTCAAGCCCATGATTTCACCTTATCCATCTCATTTATCGTGCTATTCAAGCATTCATAATCCTAGTCGTCAGACCAAGATCAACCCAATTCAATTCTTAAGGTATTCTCCTTCAACATCCCATCTCTCAGTTCTTGTTCGAATAAGCCCTTCTAAGACTTTCAAATCTCACTAAATCATTCAACAGATTTAGATGCCTGACCACTTCTCATATGATTGACCACTACCACATCTTGACCCTCTCGCTCAGGCGGTACGATTGGCAACAGATATCCTTTCTGGGACAAAAACAATATTGGTTAGCTCACCACTTAAATATAAACTAGGATAGTGAAAGCTAGACTACCACACTTACCCACTAACTTTTAACTTAGTTCTGGCCTAATTTAACCAACTTATCTGGACTAAGATACTAACATAGGGCATTGCAACCTAGGAACAACTCCAAACTACTAATTTTGGCTTAATCTTAGCCTAAGCCACATAAACTAAAGCAACTAGAACTACTCAACCTATCTTAGTCATCCGATGCCTTCGACTTCTTTATTCAATCTATATTACTTTAGCCTAGGTTTTCGCATACAATCCAAATCAAACTCAGGACATCCTTTTCTCTAATACCAACTGTGGCGGACCAGGTTATTTTTCTTAAATAACTTTCATCAATAAACACATAATGAAGCCCATAATTAATACTATATTTTTTTGTAAAACATTGGGTAGAATTCTATTTGTAAATCGGACGTTTGCCAAAATCAAAACACCTATATCAACCTTGTATAATAATCCACAAACACAAACAACTCAATTTCATAGGATCTCCCACACCATGATAATTCATGGGTGGCACTGACGTCATAACTTAGGTACGATGCCAGTTTAGAAGGAAGCCAATTAGGAATCCCAAACATAACCATAATAAGAAAACCTGTGGAAGCATAATATCCATAATATACAGTGGAAAATGATCATATAATCATCCACATAATAATCATCATCACAGAATCATAAGGCGTAAATATTCTGAGTTCTCAAAATCAAATACAAGTCCTTGTTTCATACATAACGATTAAGCTAAGTCCTCAAGCACCGCACTTGATATCAGTCGCCTATGGTGCTCCTATGGCCTACTCGGACTCGTCGGGTGTCAGTGCATTCTCATCTGAAAGGAGAAACAGTAAGGGTGAGCGTACAACTCAACAAGTGTAAACATACATCACTATCAAAAAATAAATAACTATGTAAATGATAATGGGATGGGACATCTTGTATTTGTAGTTACAAAGAGAACAGGTGGAGAAAGGAGCAATTAGGTATGAATAATGCCATTTAACATGGTTTAATGTATTTATTATTTACATTAGTCTTTGCGGACTAGGGCGAGTAAGACGTACTAATAAATCATACGAGAGGACGAGGAAAGGATCATGACACTCCACATGATTTAAGGCCATGAGGACTTATTCTTAGACTCAGCTAGGGTGTTATCAACATACCATGCCTGTAGACGGGCCAATAACGATATGCTCCATTCCCCTGGGGGTACCAGGGCAGTCATCGTCCTTCTATAGTAGTATCCTAAGGCATGCCACAGACATCACCTGCTCCCATAAGCAGTCAGGATACACAGCCAAAGTAATCCTTGTGTTTCTACCATGATGAAAATGGCAAGTCATAGAATACTACCTAATGAATATAAGTCCATGGTCCTAATTTCATGATTACTTATTCTTTGGAGGGAGGATCCTATGACAGAACAGGTTTTTTTTTGTCATCAGTTAATTCCATCATTCAGAAAAGGAATAGAAGCCCAAGTCTCACTTAAGGTTCTAGGGAAAAATAGGCAGAGTTTTTCCTAAAACTGGGCTAAATCGAAATATTAACCTATGCAAAAACCAGTATAACAAACCAGTACAAGCATACAACTATCCATTTATATCACAATTTTTCTACAACACGCATTCACAGGACCACAGATGCCATCCATGGCTTTAATTCAACAATCATATCTATTATGTCAGAATTTAGACGAGAGATGCCATTTAGGACCTATACATATTCAATAATCACAATAGTAGAAGCAACTATATCCATAATATAATCCTACGGAAGCATAAATATAGATCCAATAGAATACAGAATGCATAATAGTTATCAACACATAAATCCATCCTTTACTTAAACATTGACATGCAAAACTATAAAATCTCCCAAGATCTTCAGGATGACTTCGAGACTACAGAATATTCCTTGCTAATTTCTAACTATGTCTGATTATCGAATATATTCTCTATAGCCTTATCTGGAGGGAAACAATAGTAAAATAGTTAGCCGAAGCCTAGCAAGGTACATGCAAGTATGCAATAAAATGTTATTTTTTGGTAAGTATTTTGGATTAAAGGGAGAAAAAATTACATAGCCTATGCATTAATTCCAAGTATTTTGACTTAGAGTTAATGCATAAAACGCTAGGGCATTCCCCGAGCAGTTTGTACATCAAAATATACACACAAAAAATGACAAACAACGTAGGGGTCCTCCATGAGGACAATGTTCAACAAAATCGACAAAATATAAAATCTGTCAGATGTTACACACGATCAGACATATGATCATCTGTTCCGAGTCGGCTAAAGCAAATTAGCACATCAGATGGCACCATACCATCCATCACAGCACAGCCCAGCAGGGAGGATCATGCAAACCATTCTACCATTCACATCAAAGGAATCAGCATCCTTACCAGCAGTTGCTTCTTCACTATACATCCAACCCGGTAGCTGCTCCCTTGACTCAGGGACAACTGCACGAGCAGCATCAGCAACTTCACATCAAGAGGCAACTTCATAATATTCTTCTACTTCATACACAACCCCTCACACAAGAAAACTGCAGCAACCAAGCAAAGGACAATCCTTGACTCCTCATCCATTGAATCAGCAGGGGCAGCAGCACATACCCCACTAACCTGGCAGCAGAAATCTCCACAGGCAGAATACCAGCAGTATCCTTAGCTTAACCAAAATTCAGATCCAGAGCAGGACACGAACTCCAAACCAAAGTCAGAGCCTATGCAGCAGAAGGATTACAAACTTCTACAGCGATGCCCAATTCAGATCTTCACACATCAGAGTCGAGAAGACTTTAGGCTCCTCTCTCTAGCATACACTAAAGCAACTATTCCTACCAGTAGCAGAAATACCACATCCCCTAACTCCTCCAGCAGCCGGCCCCCAGCTACAGCTGGACTGTTGCATTTCAGAGGCAATTCAGAACTACATGCCTCTCATAGCAAGCTACATAAAATAGCAGCACCAACTCCAGGTGCACTGCCATCAAGAGACAGCACACAGCACAAGAAGCCATCCACCTTTCCTGCAAGTTCCAATATGTAGCAAGAATGCTACATATAATCAACAGTAGAACATCAGATTTACGGCATTGATCACCAGCAGAAGAAGATCTTCAGTCAATATTCCAACATGCCAGTAGCAGCAGATTCTGCAAACCAACCACCAAACAGGTAGAACAGCTTCAGCTAGCAACAGGCCAGCCGATAAACCACACGGCAGCAGTCTAGCCATCATCATTTGGGCACCAGATTAGCATTCAGGAACGACATATGGGTACCAGATCAAAATCAGCATTTGAGTAGCAACTCCAACTCGGCATCCGATATCGGCTAATGGCCACCACAGCCATCACCAGCATCAAACCAGAGGAGCAAAACAGCTGCCCCAATTACCACATCAGCACACCAGACCTTCCTGAACGTCTACCTGGCAGCCAGCAACAACACTCGTATGCCAAGCAAGTTTCCAACATTTAGAGCATTCCATAGAGACCAACACCAGCATATCAGCAAAACAAACAATGTAGAATCTGATACCGATACAATATGAAGACTAAACCAAAGCTAGTCTCAGCATTAGAAGCCATGACATTCATTCCAGCCATTCAAATGGAATGAAAGTCAGCAGGGAACTGCCTCAGCATTCAGCAGATCAGAGGAAAGTTCCTCAAAGCAGCATCCTACACCAGAAGCAAACTATACATTGCTCCACAGATAGCTACAAACAGAAGGGTCTCTGGCTTATCCGAAAGATCTCTTGCAGTCAAATAGTCCCAAGCCAGAGTGCACGGGTAACACCCAAATTGTCCAACTGGAAGGAACACACAGGCAGAGAATCATCGAAGCCAGCAGCACCAGACCCTTATATTTGAAAGAGCAGCCAATGGCAGCACAAGAGTGGCAAAAAAATGGCACCATCAGCATCCTTCATCACCTCCACCGACCGCATTAATAGGAACAAGTTTTGTCCAACAGATGCAATGGCACAGGCAGGTGAAGGCACCTCAAACAGCAGTTCAAGGAACTGCAGAAACGAAATGAACCACAACTATGACCCAGAAGAATCTTCATGGAAGATTTAGTCCATTCACAACAACCATATCAATCACAATATCAGTTAGAAAGTGGCAAAAACACAGGCTAATCCTATACCACCGCATCAGTAGGAGCTCCAGCGTCCAAATAAGGCCTCGGCCAGCTCTTCAGCACCCCAGTCGAGAAATCCCAAACCAGCTGCATGGGCACCTCCCAACCCGTCCAACAAGAAGGAACACATAGGCAGAGGGGCTTCAGAGCCAAAGCATAGGACATTCGTCAGCGACAGATCTAACGTGCAGCACTAGAGCATTAGCTTTGGGCAGCAGCTCCCGAACCCAAAGAATGCAGCACAGAGAATCCATCTGCACCACATCAGAAGAGGCAAGCTGTCCAGGAATCACAATTCGGACAGCAACCAAAGCCGGAGCTTCCATAAGGAAACCAAAAATAGGAACTCTCAGCCCCGGCAACCAGAGCATGGAAACCCAGCCAAATCCGGAGGCAAGAAACCCTAATAAATCAAATTTCAAAGCTGAAATTTGATATTCTAAAGTTGGAATTTAAAGAAAAAATAGAAACCGTAAAGAGTTTCAGAGAGTAGTAGAACTCCTCTCTGATACAGGCACTACAGATGGGATATTGGTTCCAGCAGAAACCCCAATCAGCTTCTGCACAAGCACCGGGCACCAAGGCAACAGCTCCAACAGACGATGATATAGGCCAATGGGCAAGATCCTTCATCCCAATCTGATACAGCAAAACAAAAGTGGGAGAATCGGTCAGAGCTCATAGCCACAGTTGAAGCCTCTGAGGACGTGGAGTCAGAAACCGGGAGGGAACCGGGCGGAGCAACCAGGAGACCGGCCATGGCCGGCTCCGGTGCGGCCTGGCAGAGGCGGCAAAACCCTAGAGCGCCGCTCGAATTTGAATTCTAGAAAGGATTCAGGATCCCAAGACTGGCCAGGCAATAGAGAGTGCGCCTGAGGATGAAAGGATTTAGGATCACAAACAGACGGCAGACCACACCAATCTGTCAATTAGAGCTGAGCAGCCGATCTCAGGTTCGAAAGAGGGATACTCCATCTAATCAGAATAGATCTGTCGCTATGTGAACTGGCTACGGGAGTGTTTTCCAGTTTACATCAGACTCTGTAGGATATATTACTTTGGTATCAGATGATCTATGATGATCCAATGATCTATCTCAATTCATGACTTGTTCATGTGGCTTGGGTTATATCGCATTAGCTTATTTCTAATTTTAAGTCGGAAAAATACTTGTAGTAAGCACAAAGTTGTGTATCTTTATTTTAAATTTAATGCATTTTACTTACTTACCAAAAATAAAATTGGGCCTAAAAAGAAAAAAATCCCCTTCTCCCAAGCCCCATGGTTAACGTTGCCTGCTGGAATGTCCGAGGACTTAATGTAGAGCTTAAGACCCATTAAGTCAAACACTTCATTCTTTCCTCCAGCAGCAATATTGTTGGTCTTGTGGAGACTCGTGTTAAAGAAAATAAGGCTTCCTTTATTGCTAAAAAACTGATGCCGTCTTGGAATTGGGAGATGAATTACTCCTCTTCTTCTTCTAGTTGTATCTGGATTGGTTGGGATGAGAATTGTGTTGATCTGAGCATTGTGTCAAAAGCTGACCAACTCATCCATTGCAAAATCCTGAATAAAATAAATAGCCAATCTTTTTTCATACCCTTTATTTATGCCTCAAACTCCGAGATTGATCGTAGAGGATGGGTTGCTGGCTAGGATTTTCAACGGCGTACTTCAGAGGATGGGTTGGCCAGCTGATGTAGCTTGCCAACTCCTGGTATCAGCCAGGGTGAAGGTATTCTGGGATTTATATTGTCAAGGTCGATTGCGTGCGTGAGTATTCCGGAGTGCTTATGTACTCTCTTTGGCCGGAGTGGCCATAAGTGAGTTGTGGCGGAAGTGGCCATGTATCCGGAGAGCTGTTTTGATAACTGGCCGAAGTGGCCTTTAGTAAGACGTTTTCTGGAGTGATTTTTTATTCACTAAAAGGCCGGAGTGGAGTTGAAGCCGGAGTTCGTTTTGTACTCTTAAAGCTGGAGTGGGCCGCGGTGCGGATCTTTTGATTCGAAGTGGTGTTGAGCGAAGTGGCCAGACGATGCTGATGAGGCGATTTCTTCTTCTACTCTAGCCGGTGGGATTTTATCGTTACAATGATCGAATATTATTGTACCATTATTTTTTAATGACTTTTGTCATGGGTTTAGAAGACTCCCCTGTTTCTATATTTCTTCACCCAAGTCGGCAAAACACTTGGTTTAAAAACATAGTTTTTTTGTACAGTTACTTTAAATTTTAATGCAATTAATTACTTACCAAAAAAAAGAGATTGATCGTAGAATTCGTAGGGATAAGTTGCATGCCATCCACCAACGTGCTATCCACTAACACGTTGACCGGCCAAAAATCATCTATTTTTTTGGGGAACGAGCCAATCTAAAAAAAAGCTGATACCAATTGAAATAGGCAGCGAGGAAATCTGTGAACAACTTCTAGACGATTTCCTAATAGCACCATCATGACTCCTCAACATTCTAAAGCATCAGTAGTTCGTCCTAACTGGGCAAAGGCCCCATGGAGCACACAAAGAACTACACCGTATAAATGCAAACCATGAACGTTGCTTCCTTTTTTTTTGTAAATAAGTAAATTGCATTAAAAAAAATTACACAACCTATAATTTATCTCCGAGGGTACGCAGATTCAAATTTCAAATTCAGAGACCTAGAGAGAAGCCAAAGCTTCACTCTCTAGAATCTTTTTTGCACATGTCATCTACGTGGTTTCGTAAACCATGTGTGTCCAAAATTTTGAAAGCAATGCATCCGAAGTTCTTAATGCACAAAGGTTTGAAATTCTTAAACCAGCAAGAGACCAAAGTTCTTTGAAAGCACAATAGCCAAATTACTCAACATTGCAATTAACCGGGCATCTTTTACAGGAAAATAGCCGAGCTTCTTTTAAACATACTCATGACCATACTTCTTTAGATATGCAAATATCAAAACTTCATGCAGTTATGCAAATAACAAAACTTCATGCAAATAAGCAAATACCGGTCTTCACATAAATGAGCAAATAACTTAAGTTTTTCAATGATGCATTCATAAACGATAACAACATGCAGAAAGCAATTATCATGTCATGCCTCATGTAGAATCTTAACAAGGAGAGCGTGATAACAATAATGCTTATTATACTTAAAACATGAATTACCCAAAATCGCTCGGTACACTTGCCAGAAATTCTAATATATGAACTCCCTTATTTAATCTGACCTTGAGCTTTCTTTCTCCTTTAATTCTTCACCTTTGTCTCCCCTGCTACTAAAACATGTTCTCTAACCCCCCGCATCAAGTAGTTATAGACAATTAGGGGTTAGTGAGAGTAGGTGGGATGGGTCACTTACTTCCTATATTTTATTCATATCCCCTCTTCCAAAGAATTCCAAAGAACCCCAGACAATTCGAGCAGATGAAAACAGTTCACCAACTCTGGTTTGACAATGGCTGGCTCAGGGTGTGCTTCTTCGACTTTGGCTTCTCTCTTCATAAAAAAAAGAAAAAGAAAAATCCTTTGACCATCTGGTTTGCCTTTTGGTTCTTTGGGGTCTCTTCTTCTTTTCAATATATATATATATATAAAGTCCCTTGGTCATCTAGTGTGCCTTCTGGTTTCCTTGGGGTCTCTTCCGAAAAAACAAAGTTTTAGTCATTTGGGTGAGGCTGGCTCTGGTCCTGTTCGTTTGGTGTGTTTCGTCAGTCCTGTGGGTTTTCCCTATTTATTTTTTTTAAAAAAATTCCCTTGACCATCCGGTGTGATGTTCGGTTACTTTTTTTTTGGTAAGTAAGTGATGTTCGGTTACTTAGGGGCTTTCTTCTTCTTCTTCTTCTTTAAAAAAAAGGGAGCGGTTTGACCATGCGGGCGTCGCTATTCTACATGTTCTCCTGCGGATGTATGGTTGGCTACTCCCTTTGGCCCAGACGTTCGGATCCTTGACAGGGTGACGACTCCGGGCGTGGATCTACCCCTTGTTTGCCGATTGATGTGATGAGTTGGACTTCAGGACTGTCTGGTTTGGGGAGGATTATCTTTCCTGGATCAGGTTGATTTGCTGCCGACGTTGGGATGGCTTCTCTTCATGCTTTTCTGCATCGTCTGATCTGTATGATGTCTGTTCTCCTGCCGTTGCATGAATGGCATTTTTCCGTTGTTTAGCTTTGCATGTATATTGCTACCGGAGTCTGTTTTTGTTTTCTCTTTGGAATCTTATATTTCTCGGCTCGGGGTATGCCCTAGAGTAGTTATTTATCTCCAATCTATTTGGAGATTAAAAATCTAATTTATATTCTTTCATTTCTATTAATACATTTTAATTACTTACCAAAAAATACTCTGGTTTGACACTCTATTTCCAGAAATTCACCCAATGTTATACAGATTTTGTCTCTGGAAATTTACTTTGTCGTCTTTGAAAATCGTCTATGGATATTTACTTAATTGTCTCCGAAAATCATCTTTAGATTTCCTCTAAATCCTCTCTTGGAAATTTACTCTAAATTTTTGAAAATTCACTCTCAATTTCCTATCCAGGAATTCTTCACTTAATCATCTCTGGAAATCCTCTCCGGAATTCATCTCAGAATTCCTCTCTAAAAATCCTCTCCAAATTCCTCTATGAATTCTTCTTCGAAAATTCCTCTCTGAAATTCCTCTTCGGAATTCCTCTTTGAATTCCTCTCTAGAAACTCGTCTCCAAAAAATGGCTTCTAGAAACCATTTCTGGAGACTGTTTTTGAAAAATCGTGTCCAGATATCCATTTCTGGAAAATTGCCTCTGGATAGTTGTCTCCGGAAATCGTTTCCAGAAATTGCTCTCCATGCTTTCCGAAAATCTTCTCCGAATATCCTCTCAACTGTCTCTGGAAGAAACCATTCTCCTTTATCAGCTGGTAAATATCATGTTGACCGGATTATTTCTTAAAAAATTCATAACCGAATTATTTCTCATATGCTTCCTATTAGGTCAACAGGGCGTTGAGTGAATTGCTCCTCTATCAGTCTACAAGGCATTGACCAGACATTCTGGCCAACCAGCCCTTTTTCCCAAATATATACCGGCAATTTTCCTCACATTCATTCCGATCACTTAGCATATTTACCCATATCGGTCATTTTATACAAACAAGCCTTCTTGCCATCTTAGTCGGTAAATGTGTTGACTGGACATTTTGGTAACCAGACTTTTCCTTAAAAATGCATACCTTTTATTTTGTCTCACCGGCCATCTATTCATACTAATAATTGCAAACCGGTCATTCTGACCATTCCGTCTATAATACCAATTCCGTCATTTTGTACTATTCTAGTAAAATTTTTCTTTTTTTTATAAATAAGTAAATTAAATTAAATTAATAAAAGTTTACAAAATACTATGTTCTAACCCCAGTCTTAACCAACTTGGAGTAAGAACATATAAACAGGGACAAACCCCGAGGAACAT
>JAOVVI020004144.1:0-18036 GCA_028571085.2 Nepenthes alata | reverse complement strand
ACCTGCAATTAAACACATGCAAATATATGCCACTTAATTAACAATTAAACAAGCAAAAATTATGTAAAATTACTCATACGCCTCTGAAGAATAGTGTTCTCGTAAGTTTGGGGGTTTGACTATGCAAAATGGAGCAAAACATGGTAAATCGGACATCCAATCAGTAATTACTCATCTTCAAGATATGGGTAAATATTATTTAAATCCAATTTATGTAGAAGTCCCAAAATAATTAGGCTAAATTGGTTCAGGCACGGGTTAAGATTTCGGTGAATATAATTTCATATAAAACTGTTAAATTAGATATCCAATCGATAAATTAACATATATATGGCATGGGTAATGATATTCTAGAGCAAATTTGTACAAAAGCTCCAAAAATTGGAAGGCAAAATCATCCGGGTGTGGGGTTAGGGCTTTGGTGCAAAAACCAGTCAAATCTATGAAATTGAACATGAAATTCATGTATATGCATGTTCAAGTCATGCGTATCATAAAAACATATATAGGTCAGGTATCGAGATAATAATACCTGAAAGGGATCAAACAAAAATAAAAAAGAATGGAAGAAAAGGGTATGGGTGCACATGTCTCGACTAGATTTATAACTTTTCCAACTAGCTCGAAGTTAAAACTAGACCTAAAAGCCTCAATTTCCTCCTCTTCTCCTTTGCGCGGTTCCTCTCCTGCGCAGCTCTCCGCGCGCGCAGCCGCCATCATCCGAGGAGTGCTCGACGCGTGCCCAGGGCACATTTAACAGAGTTGCTTGCATGATGGGTACTCGACCGCGTCTCTTTGGGTGTCTTGGCGCCCGATGAGCGCTCAAGCACCAATATGCATATAAATATGCGTCAGGCTTTATTTTTGTGAGGTTTTCACGAGAAAGAGAGAGAGAGAGAGAGACAGAGAGAGAAGGAGAATGCGAAGGAAGAGAGAGAAGGAGGAAAATCAATGCTCTTGGGTTCGATTTTAGTTTTGAGCTAGTTGGGGAAATTATAAATCGGGTCGAGGCAAGTGCACCCTTATCCTTTTCTTTCATTCTTTTTGATTTTTGTTCGATCATCTTTGGATATTATCATCCCGATACCCGACCCATACATGTATTTATGATTCATATGCCTTGATTATGCATATATATTAATTTTATGTTCTAATTTGTGGATTGAGACTGATTTTTGCACTGAAACCCTAACCCTGTGGTCGGATGAATTCGGCATCTGATTTGGGGCTTTTGTAATAATTTGCTCTAGAATATTACTACGCATGTCCTATATATGTTAATCTACCGATTGGATATCCAATTTGATGGATTTAAGTGAAAATTTGTTTGTTGGAACCCTAACCTGCACCCGGCTCGTAATTGCCTGTTTATTTTGAGTTCCATGCATGAATTGGCTTTAATTATGATTAGCCCATTTCTTGAATGTAAACAATTATCAGTTCGGTGTCCAATTTCCAAGTTTTGACCCATTTGGAGTTTCTAGGAACCTCAACACACACGCGAAAACTGTTCACCCAAGGCTAATGAGTATTTTTACATGTCTTCGCTTTGTTTAATTGTGATTTAAGTTGTGTACATTTACATATGTTTAATTGTGTAACCCAAACAATAATTTTGTTAAGCAATCATGAACATAATCATTATCCGAATGCCCTAAAGTTAAATTGGGCTCATGGTGGTAAGAGTTTCCACATTTCCTATGTTAAATGATGCTTATGCACAAAGGTTAAGTCATGAGAAGACTTGAATTTGAAAGAAAGATAAAAATCATATAAGTAATTGGAAAAAAATTCATAAATTGTTATATGATTGAACCGTTCTTTCGGATGGAGAAATTATGATGAAAGAAGTATGGTGGACATTTCCTCAAAAGAATAAGAAATCATAAAATTAGAACCACGGATTATGGTACGGAGGATAATATCTCTTAGCATGGCATTGGTATCACAGTAGAGACTCAAGGATTACACTGACCATGTATTATGGCCACGTATTGGAGCGAGTGATACTTTTGGCAAGCCTTAGGATATTATTGTGAAAGGACGAGGATTACCCTTTGGTCCCGGGGGTACATGTGGGGACATAGATGATGGCCGAACAGTTATAGACCTAAAATATAGTCGATATGATAAATAATGGTCGAGTAGTTGTAGGCCTAAAATGTAGCTGATACTTTAAAATGTGTAGTGTAACACATTCATTTTTTTGTTCTCCTGCATCTTTAGTTAGTAAGGTTTACTAGTCCTAATCTATAAAGATGAATAATTATGCATGAATAAATTTACATCCCCAAAAAGAAGGAAAGATAAAACATGAGGAGCCAACTCTATTCCAAAAATACATTTGATCATGTTTATATTTGCACATCCTCGTTATGATCTTATATTTCTCTTTTACTTTATTTTGCATATGTTATTATCATCCTTATTTATATTACACTTGTTGAACATTTGTCTTACCCTTACTGCCTCTCCTTGTCTCAAGATTAGCACAGGCCTATTATACTCGATGGGACTGTGTGAAAATCTGGGCTTAGAAGATTATATTAAAGACTTATATTTTGTAATTTTGCTTATGTTATGGGTAATTGTATATGTTTACATTTCAATTGGGCTTATTAATGTATATTGTACATAAGACTAATGATTAGATAGTTTATATTTTTGTTGTGTTTGGATTTATTTATAATTTTGCAGATTATTGTGATTTATAACAAGTACTTAGAGGCATCTCTTTTTAGTTAAGATTATATTTAGATACACAATGCTGGATCCACGAATAATTGTGACAATTGGATCTTGTGTGATGTTGATGTATGTTGTCAGATTTTGAAATTATTTGGATGTATTTTGTTTTGGTACTAGAGATTATACAGGTTTTTATATTGACTGATACCCGTATTACAAATAAAATTCTACCAAATTTTTAGCAAAAAAATACGGTCCGTCACATATACGATGTATATTGACACAATCCAAAGAGGCTGATAATTGATGTCGTCATGCTATCTTTCACATTTACATCAAATTAAATGAGAAGGTTTGCAAGATTATTGTGGATAGTAATTATTGCATTAATACATTCTCTGCCAACACTATCTCTCATTTTGGGTTAAAAGCTACCCCACATTCTCATTCATACAGTATCTTGTGGATTGACATATCTTCTATACCCATTAAAGAACGTTGTCTTATACTCATTTAATTTTTAGAATACAAAGATTACATTTGGTGTGACGTTATACGAATGGACGTGGATCATATCATTCTTGGACATCCTTGACTATACGACTTGAATGTTATAATCAAAGCCTATTCTTTTGTTCACAAAGGCAAGAAAATTCACATCAATCTTTTACCCTTAAAATTGATGACTCTCAATGAAAAAAAGACTGTGGTAGAGACAAAAGGATTATATGTCATTAGTCTCACAATATTTGAACGTATAATTATCATCAAGCCTATTATGTTTGCTGATATTATTCTTAGAACCTTTCCGAAACCATTAGGTCTTATCCCGATGTCCCCATATGTTCGTGTGTCCATGACAGTAAAAAATTTTACACCATATCCTCACGACTTATACATTGAGATCAATTAATATTTGGAAACCCTTCAAACCTCAAATCAATTTCAAACTAATGTACATAAAGGACATGTTGCATTTCATGTTGGAAGTTCTGTTATGATTTAGATCAGATCAAAGTGGCGTCTATATGGGCCCATTTTTACATTACATACTTGTAGTGCTAGTCCATTTAAAATTTTACAGCAGATTTGGTCAAATACATATGTTATTGATATTTTCTCCTTTTGGTTTTTATACTACTTTCTTTGTTGACCATTTTCTCGGTTTTAATCCACCAGTTGATCCCTTTGACGTGCCATCTAATGCACCGCATGTTTCATATCCACCTATTTTTACTCACCTCTCCACCCTCCAGGCACACAACGATAAATTTGATGCTATTCTAGATGAGAAGTTTATGTTTCCCAGTGATGGAGTGGTTCAACACTTCCTTATCCATTGAATTGGCCAGCCCGAATCCGTGATTGTTTGGCTTTCTCGAGAGACACACCAACAGTTCGACCCTAGTATTTTAGCATTCTATTCGAGTTAGCAGGCTTTCCCATCTCCCAGCCCAAGACATTTTCCTTCCGAAGACATTGGTGGCTCAATTCGATTTCAGCCCCATTCGCCCTTGTCTACCACCAGCGGCGGAAGATCGCACAGCCGCTCAGCTTGTGGTTGGCAATTGACTACCGAAGTTTCACTCGACGGGGTCAAGTTTCAGCTATCCAGGAAGAATTGATACAAACATCACAAAGATTTTAAATTAGAAGAGATTTACTTTTATTTCATTTGATTTGTATAATTTTATTATGATTGAGAATTTATTATGCTGAAAATTTTTTTTATTTTAGAAACTTATATTATATTTATTTAAAAAATTATATTTATTTTTACGTTATTTTAGGTATAAGGTTTCTCTATATAATGACCATAAACTCTATTATTTAAAAAGCATTGATGAATCGAATATAATTTAATTAATTGTGATATTTCTCCTCTCTCTCGGTCCCTTCTTTCTCTTCTCTTCCTTGGTTTCTATTTCTCATTCCCTTGGTTCTCTTTCTGTTTCTCCCCCTCCCGTGATTTCTCTTTCCCTTCCCCTACTCTTCCCCTTCTTTCCCCTTTATCCTACATCACCTTTCATGTGTGATTGGAGGCCATATTTGCATGGTAGGGTTTCACCGAATTTGTTATATTTGTTATGAGCTCATCTTTGTCTCGATGAAATTGAAGTGTTCATACATGATGGTGTTCTCTCACTGGTGGTGTTACTCGCAAATCAAATGCACCATGCCTCTGGAGACTATTGGGATTCCGTGACTTTGATGTAAACATCCGTTGCTTGTGCAGAAGGTCTATGACTCTCCTCCTTAGGTCACACCCACAATCGGCTTAGAGTACGACTTCTTTGTGGTGCAGCACCTTTTCTTGGTAGCCTTTTACCTGTATCCTTCTTATGTTGCTTCTAGCACATAACAATATATGAGGTTTACAGTTAGAATGATTTCTGCTCGTTTTTTGTTTGAGCTTTTCTACCCTTGTTCTGGTTTTAGCTTTTGCTAAGATGGTATTCTTCTTTTCATATTTTGTTATTGGTACCTTGTTATTATCCCTCTTGAATTTCTTAGCGTTTTTCTAATGGAAACTGATGGCATCTCTTGAAGAAGAGGTAGTAATAGACGATTAATATGTTTTCATTGTGGTAAGATTAGTCATGCCCAAAACTAGTGTTGGCTATTACATGGGAGGCCTACTATAGCTCCTAATCATATTGTTACTACTTTTGTTTAATCCAGTTACAAAATTGCATGTCTCTTAGCTCCCTTTCAAGATTGGGTCATTTTCTCCGATGGCTCTTATCACATTACTAAATCCATAGGTATCTTGTATAATTATTGATTATGTTCTAATATTCCACACATTATTTTTGCTAATGGCTCATCAGTAACTGTTAAGGGTGTTAGTTATACTTTTCTAATATAGACTTTACATCTCTCATTGGTTCTCTACTTGTTGAATTTTTCATTCAATCTACTATTAGTTAGTAATTTTACTTAGTAATATAATTGTTGTACAGTATTCTTCACTACTTATTATAAGTTTTAGAATCTTACTACGATGAGAGTTATTTGTAGAGATCGTCGTAAATCAGGAGGCATCTATGTGTTTGATACAGATTCCAATCGTATAATTTGTTATAGTGTCACTTCTACACCCCTTGACTTTAATTGAAGACTGAGTCATCCACCGTTTCTAGTGCAAAAAAGTTATGTTTTACTTTGATGTTTGTTACTAACTAAAGTCATATTCCCCTCAAATGAATCCACGCACCCCTGTCACTTTTCAGTTAGTTCACTCAAATGTTTTGGGAGTCAAGATGGGACTCCGTTATTTTGTTACATTTATTGATAACTATTTACAAGTATTCTAGCTATAGTTAATAAAAAATTATTTTGAGTTATATTATATTTTTCACACATTCTATACTGAAATTCAGATCTAATTTTTCACATCTATGCATAATTTACAGAGTAATAATGGCTAGGAAAATTTTCTTGTCCCTTTTTGGTCATTCCTATCACAACATGGGATTATTTATGAAACATCCTGTTCTAATATATTTCAACAAAACGGAGTGATAGAGAGGAAGAATAGACACTTGATAGAGGTTGTTAGAGCTCTCTTATTCCAAATGAGAGTTCTAAAAATTTTTTAGAGTAATACAGTGTTGATAACTTATTATCTTATTAATCAGATGCCATTAGCTATTATTCAGGGGATATTCTCTATCATGTGTCATTTCCTAACAAGCCATTACCTTTTCTTCCAACGATGATTTTTTGATTGTGTATACTGTATCTGATATTTGGCCTCAGATAACCAAACTTGATCCCAAATCTTTGCGGAATATTTTTTTAGATATTCTCATACTCAGTAAGGGTATCGGTGTTTCTCTCTAGAGTTTGGACATTTTTTGATGTTATCTAATGTAATATTTCATGAGTCCAAATGTTTTTATCCAAATGTGTCTTTAGTGAGTCCATCGTCAATATTACTCCTGAGGAAGATATTTTAGTATATGAGATTGTTCATCAGGTTATACCTCCAGCACCTCCATCACATATCAACATATGCTCGTGGTCCTTATTAGATGTTATATCCCCCTTCAAGAGTGGACCTTGACCCGACCACTATTAAGTCTAAACTTGAGCTAATTATTCTGACGATATATGCTATTGTTTCATATTAGAAAACCAATTCAAACCTTTCGATTGTAATATGGAAGGATCATCGCATTATACTCAATATTATTTGTCTACTACATTATACTAGGATGGTGTTTCATCTTTACAGTGGCCTTTTACACCCGTCTTGGACTCTATTAGTATATCTTGATCTGTACGAGACCATTTTTCATCCTAGTTAGCACACATGTATAAAAGAAGAGATGGATACATTTGAGTATAATCATACATGGGAGCTTGTATCTTTACATTCAAGGAAGAAACCCATCAGGTTTTTTAGCTTGGTTGAAAGCTCATCTAGTGGCTAAAGGTATACTCAAACATATGGTACGGATTACATTGACACTTTTTTTTTTATCAACAAGCTAACTTTTGTTAAACTTCTCATTTCTTTGGCTTCTACTCATCATTAGTCTTTACTTTAATTAAATGTCAAAAATCCCATATTACATAGTGATTCTAAGAGGAAGTTTATTTGGAGCAACCTCCAGCGTTTATTACTCAAGCAGAATCTGGATATGTTTGTCTATAGAAAAAAAATCTTCATATGGTTTGAAATAATTTCCGAGAGCGTGTTTAGGCAAATTTAGTAAAATTGTATTTGAATTTAGACTCTCTCATTGTAACAACGATTATCCTATGTTTATCGCCATTCTAGTGCTTGGTGTATTCTTCTCATTATATATAAGATGATAATATGATTACTAGTAGCGATAATACTGGTATCAAAGATCTGAAATTATTCATTCAAAATTAATTTCAGACTAAAAATCTTGAGAGTTCGTATAATCTCCTTAATATTAAGGTAACTTGATGCCATTGTGGCATCTTTCTTTTGAAAAGAAAGTACATAGTAAATTTACTTCAAGAGACTGAAATATTGCATTCACAACCTTATGATACTCCTATCAGGTATTAAACTATTACTACATGATGGGGACATTTTTATTGAACCGAAAAGGTGCTAATAACTAGTTGATGAATTTAATTATCTTATTATAACTAATCCTGATTCTGCCTTCTCCACTAGTGTTGTGAGCCAATTTTTATCTTCTCCTCATGTTCCTCGTTGGGATGTTACAATACATATTATAAGATATCTAAATGATACATGAGACGAAGATTGCTATTTTGTGATCATAGTTATATTCAGACAAATGATTTCTTTGATACTGATTAGACTAGGTCACTGTATGAACAAACATTTACCACCAGCTATTGTGTGTTTATTGGAGGTAACTTTGTTTTATTGAAAAGTAAGAAACAAAATTTGGTAACCCGGTTAAGTGTAAAATCAAAATGCTGTGTGTTGAGGTATGTTACCTGTAAAGTGATATGGTTTTAACAATTACTCGATTCTCTTAAGTGTAAGGATTTTGGGTGTTCACAGCTATGGTGTGATAATCAAACAACCATCCATATAGCATCAAGTACAAAAAGTATATTATAGTAGATTATCATTTTATTCGAGAGAAGACCCAAGAGGGCTTAATTCATACCCATCATGAGAGAATTAGAGATAAACTTGCCAATATTTCACCAAGTCTTCAACTAAAATTCAAGTTATTTAAATTTATAAAAAGTCAAGCATGATTAACTTCTACACTCTAATTTAAGGAGCGCTAAAATGTGTCAATGTTGAAATATTAGTTAGAATATATTCTTAAAATATGCTTTACAATATACTAATGAATATTCCTTGGTAAGTATAATTTAATATTTTTAATATATGTAAATAACTCTATATCTACACGTGAATAAACCTAATTTATATGTAGTGTTTTTCTCATCTCTCCTTATTTCTTAAAACTTTCATACCAGCACATTTCATATTACATGTGTATGTTTATGGTGACACATATGCTGTAACAGCTATAGCAACAGCATCAGCACGAGGAGTGTTAAAAACAACAAAAGGAAAAAAATTTAAATACGCAGAAATTTCTCCACAAATATGTCCATAGGATCAAATACATATGCACAAGAAGATTACAAAGACAAGGTGGTAAAAGAGCAACTGTTTGAGGTATAAGAACAGAACCTCAGAGCCTTTCTTTGTATCAAACAGCATTTTCATGAATCAGCTACAATGACTTAAGTACAGGTTAAGAAGCAATAACTTGATATAAACCATTGCGCATAACAAATAAGGACTGAAGAGCACAAAATGATCAGCAAGTGAAACAGCTAACTCAATCACTGGCTAGGGCTAGATGATTTCATACCAAACTCCTGCACGTGCAAGTTAAGAATCCCTCAACTCATGCATTATGAGGAAACTAATTGCCTGTCCTGGCAGTGCAGCCTGTGGAGAAAAATATTGTAGCATTGAAAAGAAAATTAGAAGAGACCCCAGAACATGCAAGAATCCAACTTTAATGGACCTGTGGTATAAGAAAATGGTACTTCCGTAGCAAAAGAAGGAAATATGGTCTCACAAAACAGTAAGTAGATGTTCTGCTTTAGAAGAATAATTAGAGCTGCAACCATTGATACAGCACACAAAATATTTCCTAAAGTGATTCTAAGACTAAATACACCATCCATTTAACGGGTGTATAAATATATACATATAACAGACAAAAGAGAATGAGCCTCAGAGTAATGCAAGATTACTGCACTATAACCTGAAAGATGGGTTCGAACTACAGAAATAATTTTCTGCAAATTCATGATCACTGGAGCCTGCAATGGGACGAAGCCTCTACACTGGGCCACCCTTTCATATATAACAAACAAAAATAACTGAAACTACATTTAGCTAAGAAGCATGCTAATCCTGATTAGTTACGTAACACGGGATACAGGTCAAACCTTCAGAATCTGCACAATTTCACAGGTAACCCCATTGTCTCAGGGTTTTTCAGCAACTCATGTTGGATCAAATCACTGCATTACCAACATTGAAACTGACATCTTCACCAAATTATGCAATTGAATAAGTACCTTGAAGGAAAAAACATCTACAGATTACCCAACTTCTTATGGAATAAAATATCATCCAATATATATCTATGTCCGAGTCCCCCATACAAATATTTCTTAATACTATAATAAATCACGATATATAGATGTATTGACGATATATCATGATGTATCGGATAATATTCCTCTATCAAGTTGCGATTTATAAAAAATTTTGCATCTGATATGCCCAATCTGAATATGTAGGATTCGATATAGCCAATACCAATATTGTCACGACCGATAATGATAAAGGCATGATCAGCCATATATCACAAATAAAATTCTCTTGACATTGTATCCCTTCCCTGAACACATTAGTAGTCAATGAGAGGCTACCCACTTAAGAATCCCCACTAACAAGTAGACAATCTGACCAATATTATTAGACGATGCTTGCAGTTCTTCACAACCATATATATCAATCTGATTCTCTCTAACAAATTGATGCTTTTCCTCGACATCATTGGCCAACACCCAGGCAACTTCATATCAACAGCCAGTATGATTCTCTTCAACATATTGCTGTATTCCTCAACCTCATCAGATTATACGCAAGGTTCCTCATAATCATGATTGCCCATCCAGATGATTTGATCTTCAAGAAAAATTCATTCACTAGGACAATGTCAACATTCCTATCCTCATTAGTTCTTATGACCACAACAGCCATTTAATATACTGTTAGAACCTGCACTTGCCAATTCACCATTCAGTTCACTAGCATTTCCGTGTTTGCAGCATGGATGATTGAAGTACATTGCGATAAGAAAACTTGGTTGGGAAGTGAAGAGTTTTCCAGTTATCTGATCCCTCCAGAGCATTAACCCAGAACAAATCAGTAGCAGCCACTGGGATGGCCTCCTTAATCACATCAAAAATTTGAATATGAACTCCTGAAGTAGTTTGTACACCTAACAAGGTAGAATTCATGACTGTGCTAAAAAGTGGTGTGATAATTTTCTGGTGATACTCAATTATATAAAAAAAATCTCTGTGCAAACAAATACCCACAAACTCTCTGACATTTAAACTGATTATGCGCAATGGATTGCACGGATACTGATCTCTCATCCAGTTGCAGCAGAAGAAATCTAAATGAAGACAGTACAATAACTGTGGAGAGTTCAAATTTTTAATGGAAATGAAGACTGGCGATGATACTATTAAAAAATTAATAAATACCCATGAAGAAACAGATGACGATGAAATGTAAAGGTAAATTTCTGAACAAAAAGCACACTGAATTTCAGAAGATAAAAAGGAAAAGACGCCACAAGTTAATGTTTTTGGTTTTCATTTGAAGAACAAGATGGCAAAGAAGACCGAGAAGAAGAAAAAT
This sequence comes from Nepenthes alata, assembly GCA_028571085.2. Taxonomy (NCBI): domain Eukaryota; kingdom Viridiplantae; phylum Streptophyta; class Magnoliopsida; order Caryophyllales; family Nepenthaceae; genus Nepenthes; species Nepenthes alata. The sequence goes on along the minus strand of JAOVVI020004144.1, from coordinate 6,911 downwards.
TCAGACAGCCAAGTAGCTTAAGAAAACTCAAAAACAGTGCCAGTCTCCTCTCAAAGTGGTTTTGCACAAGAAGTGGGGACACTGCCCCTCCTCCTAAGCTGTTTTTTTTCCTTTTTCCTTTTTTAGATTTTATTGAATTTAATTAAAATCAGTGATCTGGCTAAATTTAGGAAGATCCATGTAAGGTATACTATGCATATGGAGATAAATAGGTAAGTCTACCAAAAAGAAGTAAAGAAATCATTCAAGCAAGGCAAGCGTAAGGCAAGCGTAAGGCAATGCTGTCTTTGCATATCAGGACTGCAGACATACCCTTGTGAAGTCACTAAAACATAGATGTAGTTGCTACAACTAAAACCAATTCTTTCCAATAATGCTTTTTGGTGGCTTCAAAAATTGACAGGTGAGTCAGATTGAAAAATTTAAAGAGTAAATGAGAATTGTCAGCTTCATAGAATAGGTAGAATTCCTTTGAATCTTTGCCAGAAGTAGAAAATATAATGAGTGAGATAGAAACCCAGTTTGGTTAATCAGTATTCCGTTTCCATTTTCTCCAGAAACACATGGAATTGAAGTCATTGATCGTACTTTAAAATAAAAAGAAAAAGAAATCTTGGGATTGTGAAGTTTCATTGATCATGCTTAAACTAGAATGTTTTGTTTGACTACATATGACCACTACAGATGGCAATAACTAAAGAGTTGGAGATAGGGATGAGATCTGGTTCGTTAACCAATTGACAAGGAGTTTCATGCATATCAATACATAGCTCGAGAGAATATCCGGGAATTTCTGTTTTCGGTATTGCTTCTCACTACATTTCTAAGCCTTTGGTTTCGATGCTTGGAAGCAACTTCTCGTCCTCCACTCTCCTCATCCTAGCAAGTAGGCCTTGATAAAGTGAATGGGCAAAGTTTCAACCTAGCCAGTCGAAAATATTAGAACTCTTCGAACACAAGTATCGTAGGAATTCTGGCCCAGCTTAAAGAGAAGGCAATTCATGCAAAAGCAAAATAGCGGCCAGGCCCACAATTGGCCAACTTGGGATTCCAAAGTCCACACTTCTATCAATTTGGATTCAGGACATCACCCATGAAAACATCCAGTAGAGAATACAGGATTGCCAATAAAGGATGTGAGAGTAGATGACATAAAATAGGCGCAAGGTGTTTCTTGTGATAGATGGCTGAAAGAAAAGTAAGGAGATAAATACACAAATTTTACTAAGATGTAGATGACATAAAATAGGCGCAAAATATTTCTTGTAATAAAACGCTGAAAGAAAAGGAGATAAATACAAAAATTTTACTAAGACGCAACTCTGCCTTGAATGTCTTCTTTTGGTCACGTCATTCATCCATCTAAAAGGACTGACCAGAAATTCCAATATTTCATTGCCAAAAGTAGGGGGCCAAGAAGACAGAGCACTAGAAGCAAAAGTCTCTTAACAACCAGCAACCTATGATGCGTTTTACGGTGGCAGGTAAACCTTTTTCCAACCCTGACAGAAATCAAAAGCTTTGGTGCCCAATGAACTTCAATCAAGCAGCTCAAGTAGAATTCCATGCGGCCACTTCCAAACCATGTCCATAGAGGTAGTAAATGGTTGGGGAGTTTTTCTTTTTCATTTTTTTTTTTTTTTTGGGAGGGGTAGAGGGAGGGACACAGTGACAGTGCACAATGATAAACTGTGTTAGTGATCTCACATTCAAACCAAAAACCAGTTGCAAATACTTCTAATATGAATATATTGATTTGCACAAGTTTTAAATACCTAAAGAAGCAAAGATGAAAACAGCAATAAACCGAAAAATGATAGTAGCATATATAGTTACCAACACTAAATTTGTTTAAACATTGTAAATGAAAAAAAGAACAGTAGAAGTAGTGAAATCACATGGTCCTTCACCACATAATGTGAACCACAGGCCAACAACCAATGAGCTCAGTTCATATATGTGGTAGCTGATGTCCATCACGAGTGACTTTAGTTCCTTTAGGCACAGCAGTAACAGAATACACCATACAGCATGACTTGGATATTAGAAAGGAGATAAAAGGCCATCTATAACCTTCCTTAATCAACATAATAAAGCATCGTGCTTATATCCCATTATTTTTTTTACCAATAACTCAATTATTGTACTCAAACTTGAAAGGCACAATATGCCCCAACACATACAACGGTTTCGACCCCTTGATAAGTTTAGCGGAAGTAGTACAAAATTAAATATCCAATATACGTAAAGAATATTTATATTTAGATGCTAGTAGCAATAATGTGCATAAAGAGTAGAGGATAATGAAGGTAATAGTAAAAAAAGACACTTTTTGGTGATATAAGGAAAACTCGATATCCACGGTAATCGAGAAAAATCTTCCAAACTTCAACGGCTAGAGAAGATATCTACTATGAAAATCAACTTATAAATTGGGTGGCATAGACGCGCTAACCTAGTCGACTTACTCTCGTCTTGTAATCCCTACCAAGAAACCCCTTAGATTAGCCCGCGACAATAAAACCGGCCGCCTTCCGGCCTTCACGTCGATTTTCTTTCACGAACCGCTGAAACTCAATTTCTACGCCTCCCAAGTCACTTACGCGGGATTGTAGGAAAGAACGAAGGTGTATTCAAATAGTATGGAAGGATGAGAAAACTTTGGCAAACTAATACATGTGAATGGTGAAACTTTCTTCGGTGGGTATAAACTCTTTGCACAAAGTAATGAACATAGCCTTTTGGTGTCTTAATTTTCTTTTTCAGAAGGCTTTTAAGATGAAGAAGAAAGGGTCATATATATAAAGGAGCTCAAATGGTTTCAAAAATAAAAGATCCGTTGGGCCAAAAAGGCCTGCACCGCTTGAGCGCGCGGTGGGCGCAGGATAGGGTTTGGTGATTTTGTGCCCCGGCACTCGAGCGCGGATCGGGCGCTCGATCAGTTCTGGAAAACGCGCCTAATTGGCACCTCGAGCGCTCATCGAGCGCACGGTTTTAGAAAACGGGCCTCGCTGGCGCCTCGGGCGCTCTTCGAGAGCACGCTTCTGGAAAACGCACCTCGGTGGTGCCTTGAGCGCTTATCAAGCGCAATGCGCCTTGTTGGCGCCTCGGGCGCCAATCGGGCGCAGCTCCTGGGAAAGGACTGAACGGAAGATAGGGAGGCAGGAACACTAAGGATGTGACGTTTACGACCTTCAGGCATGAAACTGATGAAGCTCCACCAAGCAAGAATGATATTGCAGATACCGAACGCTCCCACAAGAGATCAAATAAGCAACTCGACACGACAACGGAATATGCCAACATAAAATACGACTAACAAAACTAATCATCAAAACTTGGCACCCTTAATATCGTCTGAAATGACTGTTGAAATACAACCTTGCACGAGTTCAACCAAATTGAAGCACTACAACTGCTTCAAAATATTGCCTATATTACTATAGTTGCATTGATCACTTAAATGAAGGAGATACAATAAGATGGTCCAAAATATAAGCAACTTCAATTTCCATTTTTTACATATATTCTTTGCTTACCCTAATTAATTGTCATATATGCATATTACATGTGAATGCACTTCTAAAGGAGACAGTATGTGGATCACAAAAAGGGTACATAAGCATGCAGGATATTTTTATACTGGCTTGCATGAGTTGATGTCACGCTAGTGCTTGAACATCAAATCTGATAAGATTCGAGCTCACAAGGACATGAGAGTGCGGAGATCATCCATGTTGACATCCCTCTTATCCTTTGGCCCTTTCTTTCTGAAAGCCTCCCTAGCCAGTTTCTTTTTCCTCTCCTGTAACTCTAACACCCTCTCTTCAATGGTGTTACTGGCTATCAGCCTCACAATGTTTACCTCTTCTTTCTGGCCAATTCTGTGGACACGGTCCATAGCCTGTTCCTCAACTGCCGGATTCCACCATGGCTCCAACAAATATACCCTTGAAGCAGCCGTAAGGTTTATGCCTGTGCCTGATGCCTTGAGACTCGCAAGCAAAATTGACGGTGACTCAGGTTCAGAAACACTAAATTCTTGGATTACTTGAGCTCTCCGTTTAGCATTCATCGTCCCATCCAACCGCAATATCTTAAAGCCCGCAGCCTTCAAGGGCTCTTCAAGCAACAATAACATCTTGCGGAACTGTGAAAATACAACTGATTTTGCAGTTGGCTTTTGATCCTTCACTTCTGAAAGGAGTTTCATGAGAGCACACACCTTTGAAGAAGTGGTCTTCAGGGAGGATGTTCCTGCACTATCAGCCTCCAGGGATGGCGGTGGTGCTGCATAGAGATCAGACTCTGACAAAGGATGGCGGCACATAGGGCAGCAGGGCTTTGCACGCTTTAGCATTCTAATTATGCAAGCCCGGCAAAAGATATGGGCACAGCATGTAATGATAGCATCCGTTGGTGGAGAGATACAAATAGGGCAGTCAAAATCTTCCCCATCTTGCAGCAGTGAAAACAACTTCTCCAGCAATTCTGGATTGTTAGATACATCTGCCAATTCGAGTAGTGAGAAAAGTCTAGAGCAACAAAAAAATATGTTGATTTGATTTCAGCAAGTTTGGTTCACATAAAACACAGGGAAATAAGCACACACAATGAATACAGTGATATTTAACAGAATGGTCTTGAGCTTCAAATAGATAAAAAAGGGAAGGCAGTAAAGACAGTAACACATTCGCTAAACATGGATGATGATTATTATGAATGTGGACAATCCAGGATGCATCAGATCCCAATTTCTCAGTTCGGATCAATCCAACATACCTTTTCTCATCGAAAGGAAGGAATAAAGCAGGAGGTATTGCATGCCAATGTCTCATCTACGCTGTTTTATACACTTCACATAAGTTTCAAAAAAAAATAAAATGTTATACCTCCCAAAATAATACCCTTTTTATCCTGGACAACATTTAAGACGATAAAGGATAGAAATGGGTCAAATCAATGCACCTTGTTGTCTCAAAAGAGATGTGGTCGGGCGGACAGCAGGACGTCGGACTCCATACACAAACAGACACAATAAAGGAATGAAGAAGAAGAAGAAAAACACGCAAATTTTTACATGGAAAACCCTTATCAAGCAAGGGAAAAACCACGGGGCATTTGTCCACAAACCGGATTCACTATGTGTGAGGCTGGGAATAATATCCCACAATTACACTGGCAAAAGAGAAAGAAGACCGAAGAACAGAGCACAAATAATACAAAAACATACTTCGTTTTTGCTCACAATTCTCTCTCTTTTCTTCCTTTTCTTTTCACACACTCTCTCTAACTTTTCATCTTCACACACTCTTAAAATAACAGACGCCAATATTCAACAAATTTGAGGAATATTCTTTATTCCTCGACAAAATTTGTCATTGCCAATAATATGAACATGCTCTGTACAAAAAACGGTTCCTACATAACCGTCTGAGATTACATACGCTCAGAAGATCTACTGAGCTGGCACCATTCTGGACTTCCTGATGGACAGACAACATTTCGACTCCTGCGGTCTTCACAAGACCGGTCAACGCCCGTTGACCGTCCTTTCCACAAGACCGCCAATCCCTTAGGAGATCGGTCTGCAGTCTTTCAGAGATCTTTCAACAATGCAGGGCAGCTTATGCTACCCGCCGGTCAACATATTGACCAGACATTGTTACCCGTCCAATTATTTCCAATCAACTTTGTTGATCGGAATTCCTTTTGCTTATTCGCTTCATAGGCCATGAGCTCCATCTGAATCCTCCGGTCATTAGGACTTTCATATGGGAGTGACCTCCTAACAAACTTCCCCTCATGACTGTGGGAAAGTCAAGTCCATCAGCCCAGCCAGCTTACAGCAAGCTTCATTCTTACCTTTCGGCAGAATTTTGGTATCTAGTGCCAAATCTTCTCTAGTGACAGTAGACCGACTTCAAGCACATCCCTCACCCAATAATATCGAATATCGATATGCTTTGATTTGGAATGAAATGAAGAGTTCTTGCAGAGATGTAGGCACTCTGACTATCACAAAGTACTGCATACTTTTCTTGTCTGAGACCCAATTCCTAAATGAACTTTTTCATCCACAACATCTCTTTACAAGCTTTTGTCATGGCAATGTACTCGGCCTCTGTGGTAGAAAGGGCGACGCACTTCTGCAACTTGGACTGCTAGGAAACTGCACCTCCAGCAAACTTTACTAAGTATCCCGAAGTGGACTTACGACTATTAATGTCCCCCGCCATATCAGCATCCGAGTAGCCCACCAGCTGAGACTCGTCGCTTCCAAGACACAAGCACTTCTTGGAAGTTCCTCGGATGTATCTCATGATCCACTTAACTACGGACCAGTGCTCCTTTCCTGGGTTTGATAAAAAACGACTGACTGTATCCACAGCATGTGCTATGTCTGTCCTTGTGCATACGAGGACATACATCAGGCTTCCCATAGCTGAGGAATAGGGAATGGCTCTCATGTATGTCTTCTCTTCGTCCGAGGACGGACACTGATGACTGCTCAGCCTGTGGTGATTTTACAGTGGAGTGCTGACAGTCTTGGACTTTTCCATGTTGAAGCGTTGGAGCACCTTCTCAATGTAACTTTCCTGGGACAACCATAGTCTCTCTGCCTCCCGATCACGAATAATTCTGACACTAAGGATCGGCTTTGCCGGTCCGAGGTCTTTCATGACAAAAGACCGTCCAAGTTGTTCCTTCAACTTCTTTATTCGAGCACCATTCCGTCCAACAATCAACATGTCATCCACGTACAGGAGAAGGATAACAAAATCATCTTCGAAAAACCTCTGTGTGAATACACAGTGATCACAAGTAGTTCGCTGGTACCCTTGACTGACCATGACCGACTCGAACTTCTTGTACCACTGTCTTGGAGCTTGTTTCAACCCATACAGACT
>JAOVVI020004143.1:0-18036 GCA_028571085.2 Nepenthes alata | reverse complement strand
AATTCAAATATTTTTTTTATGAAATTTGTATGGTTCCGATCAGGCAAACTAGTATTACTAATCTATTAAAATTATAAAGCGATAATCAATTGCGAGAGGGTGTGTCAAATGGTAGTGAGAGGACGTGAACGATTTTTTTTTCAATAAAATGGCACATGTAGAAAAAACTAAATACTATTAAAGATAAATAAAATACACTACTCAAAAGAAGATGGAACAAACACACCTGGAGATAATTTGACCAGCTTGTTGAAACTGCCTCGGAGATGATCTGATCCACTTGTTTGAGATTGGATGAAAATTTACTATTGTTTGTTTTTTTTTTCTTTTTTTTCTCTCTTTTTTTTCTTTTTCTTTTTTTTTCTCTCTCTCTTTTCTTTTTTTTCTTTTCTTTTTTTTTCTTTTTTTTCCTTCCTCGGTTACTATTTTCCTTTTTTTTTTAAATCACGTGCATTCTGTTGGTTTACCTTCCTCGACCGCAAAGTACGCAGAGAAAGAGAGAGAACAGAGAGGCGCGGCTGCTCAGTGCCCGACGGCAGCACTCGCTCAGTACGATGACGTCAACGGCGGTGAAGGTGGGAGCGATGACGACGACGATGGCGATGAAGGCGGAAAAGAGGATGACGACAAAGACGAACTCAGACGAAGAAGATGAGGAGGAGATGAATCTGATAAAGTAATGAAGACGAAGAAGAACGCGGCGAAGACAAAGAGAATGAAGACGAAGATTTGGGACACCCGATTCGTGACTTCCCTTTCTACTCCCTTTCTTCAGTATTTTTTTTTTTTTGAAGGAAGGTGGAGGCTAGGGTTTTTGGGGTAAGCTGTGGCACATGCTTCCGGGTTAGGATTCCTGGTTTTGGGTCGCTTGATGAAGGTGGTCATTTACGATTTTGGGTCGGTTCATTGTATCGTAGAATTGGGTTTGGGTTTGGGTTTGGGTAAGGTTTGGTTTAACTGGGTGGGTACGGGAGTGTTGGAGGTTGTAGTGGTTAGTAGGGATGTGGGCTTTTCCTCCGTTGTGGTAGTAGCGCCGGCTGTAATGGCTTCGTCGGCATGACTGCTGCTTCGATTGGTGCTGCCTCCTTGGTTGATTGAAGCAGAGACAACTCTCTGCTTCTGTGCCTATTGCTTCTTCTTCTATCTTCTTCTTTTCTCTTTTTTTTTTCGTTTGACAGAGATGGGCACAAGAGAGAAAAAAATCACACCTTTTTTTTTCTACTGAGGCAGAAATAATTTTTTTTTATTTGACAGTATAAGAGGAGACAGTGGTGGTGGGGATGGACTTGCCGGCAGATGCATAGAAGAACTTTGTAGGGTGGCGAGACACTGGTGGTGGTGGTAAGGTGGGCAGTTGGTGGCAGGAAGTTGTGTAGCCGATTATTGGATGCAGAAAGGTGTTGTTGGCGGCAAAAAGATATGAATTTTATCTCTCACACCAATTTGATGTAGGGAGGAGGATAAAAGTAGAAAGAAGAAGAATAGAGGGGTAAAAATAAGAAATTAGACTAGAGGGGTAGAGACAATAAAGGGATCAAACCAAGGGGGAGAGAGGAAAGGAAGCACAATCGCTCAATGACAATTAATTTTTCAAATCATTAATCAATCAATTGTTCTTCAAATAATAGCCATAGGGATTCTTATATAAAGAATCCAATGTGAAATAAAATTAGAAACAAAATCATAATCAAATAATTAAAAAAGTGAAATAAAAATTAAATAAAATCAAATAAATAAAAATAAAATCACAACTAATTTAGAAGGTAAATAAAAGCGAGTCTTCATATTTAGAAGACAAATAAAAGTGAATATTTATCTTGGATGTCCGCATCAATTATTTTCTTCCAAAGGAAGAAAATTAAGAAGGATAAGTGTAGAATGTTTCATAAGGATTTTGAAAAGAAATATGAAAAAATGGACTAAGGTTTTTATTTCGAATGGTAATATTCCCTAACATATCTTAAGATATTATAGTAAGAAATCGAAAATAATTTTTGGCCTTGTCTACCGGGATGATAGGCAGTACCACTGACATTGGGATGTAAAATGAGGTTAGGTCTTAGATTTTGTGAACTATCACAATCCACCCACCTCGTGGTGCTATACGAAGTTAGGTCTTAAATTATGGGAATTGAGATAATCCTTTCTTTGATTTGTCTATTCCTTTAGTTGGTGGAGCCTACTAATTCTGGTCCCTCAAGATAAGAAAATTAAAATGGGAATCAATGTGAAGGTGAGGCTGAAAAAAGATAAACACATTGCATTTTATGTATTCAATTTCTACTCCTTATGATATTATAGTTTCAGTATAAATATGTATATCTTTATATATTATGTATCTTATTGAGCATTTGGCTCATTCGTTTGTCGTTTTCTAACCCCTCAGATGGTGTCTGAGAGTTTATACCATATGAGTATGAATAAAGATCGAAGTGTTAGACTGATCTACATATTATATTTACATTGAATGTAGTAAACTCATGAAAGCATGTAATGGCTTTTGTAATTGAATGAATATGAGTTTATATTTCAACAAATGATTCTTCTAGTCATTAGTTATGCTTCCGCAAATACTATGGTAATGAATTTTGGTTACTAATAAGTATATCTGAAGAATCTGATACTGTATTTTTATGCATATAGTGTTGGCACTATTTGTGGATCCTGTGTATTATATATATGTTACTTATGTATTTATATATTATTTGGCATAAGTATTCATTGATGTAGGTGGTAGGAAGGCAATCCGTGACACAAATGATTCCAAAAAGACAATCAATGTGACTCCAATCTAGATATAAGGCAAATACTTACCAAATATAATCAAGACTTCAACCAAATTCAGATCCAAGTTTCTTGCAAGACACCTGTAACCCTCTAAACTGAAAGGACAAGAAAATAATGAAAGCGTAAGTAGAACACTCAGTAAGTATCAATATTTAATGTATAGCAAATAACGTGTTCATAATAAGAGTGAAAGAATATATTAATAAAACCGATATAAAATTTATAAAAGTTGAAATCCAAATATCGAGTAAGGCAAACTATCAAAGTGTCTAAATATGGTCTCATACGTAAAGTCCTTAATCTAAAGTAAAGTCAAACGATCCAAATATACGAGGCCAACCAAATTCGGTATGGAAGTCCAATGTCGACCAAAGTTTACGAATATCAAATCAAGTCTCCAATATCCGAAATCAAACATAAGTAAAACGTATTGAAAATCCAAAACATATATAAATCAGAGAACTAAAGACTGAAAAATTGACGTTGAATAATGGTTATACGTATTTCTAGTAACCTTAAATCATAAACTACTATTTTAACCGATAGGTATATTGTTTACATATTATCTCCTATAGATTGGGACAAACACCACTTTCTTGTGCCACCCCCGCATCAAGTTTATTTAAATATATTAGGATGTTCGAATAAATTAATTTTATTATTAAATTTTTTACGGTGGTTCTTATAAAAATATAAATTGAGAAATGTATTTATATTACAAATTTAAAATTTTTTTTAACTGGCAAAAATGGTCAAACCTTGTACTCATAAAGGTTAAATTCAAAGCTTTTTACCATAGGGAAATGTACATATATCAAATTGAATAACAAAGATAGAGTCCGATCCAAAACATATTATATGGATACCAAATGCACAACTCATATACATATTTTCATGACCTTTTCTTTATAAATATTTATATACATAAATACAACATCTCAACATGCACACTCATTTTTATAAAATAAGTAAAAATCCTTAAATAATAGCAAAATTGAAGTAAAATTTTAAAACAACTAGTAAAATTAACATGCATGTATGAGATAGTCAAATATGATAAGTAAAATAATATGTATGTATATTAAATCCACTAAATATAAATAAAACTAAATAAAAATAAAATCAGATCAAGAATAAAATATAAGTACACTTATTTTAACCTGTAATCTAATAAATTTGACAAAATGATATCTCAAAATCCTCCTTCTTTTCTATCTCTATCTCTCTCTTCTTTACTTTCCTCTTTCTCCCTTATTTTTCTTCTTCAAAAGCTAAATGGCCAAAATAGTATGCGCTACCCTTTATAAAATAGAATTAGCACATGAGCGCCAATAAAGTGCACGTATGGCGTCGCATTTGACCCCATGCACACACGTGTTGCCTCAGGTACCCTTCGAGCACGATTACTTTGAAATTAGCGCTCGAGCGGCCCTCAAGCACTCCTCGGGTGCCAACTCTATTTCTTTATTCTAAATATCTTTTAAATTTATATTATATTATTATTTTTAATATATAAAAAATAAATTTAAAATAAATTGGTAATACTAAATTAATTGAACGAGAAACCATGCTTTATATGGATAAATTTTAAAATGACAAATGGCTTGAATACTAAGACCTTGTCATCTCCCAAAGAACCTTCTAGTTTGGATAGAGTACAACCTTAATGCTCAACAAATTAAGTCCAATAATTTCTCTCCCTAAGTATATTAATATTTTATATTTATATTATTTATTATTTAAGATATTTTATTAATTTAATTGTTAAAGGATTTATATTAAATTAATTTTTTAGATGTAATGCCAAGTTTAATGACAATGATTGACCTTATTTAATAAATATCAAATTAAATTAATATAAATTAATGATGGGAATAAATTTTTTTTATATCATAAGATTATTTGGAAAAATTTTATTGTTTTTTTCAAATTTTGCACCGTAAAGGAAAACGAAAACACGAGAAGAGATGACACGAGACTCTGAAGACGACAGAACATCCTGCCAACTTGAAATATTGGCAAGCCTATAAATTCCCAAAACATCTCAGAGACAGCAGCAATAAAACCCCAAATCTCTTAGAAACATCAGCAAATACCAAATAAAATTGTTCATTCAATGGGCATGGCTTTCAGTGGAGTTCTAAACATCTCGGTACCATCACTATTCCGCATTGAAACAAAATGTAAGGTGCGCAAAGACCCCACTTCTTGCTGTCTGAATTCTTCTCCCTCAACAGCATCGTCAACAGCAACCGGTGAAAATAATTCAATTGAAGATAATAGCATTAGAACATTTACTTATAGTAGAGCTTCTCCTGCTCTAAGATGGCCCGATTTGAAACTTGAAGAAATTCAGCAATCCCCACAAACCTATTTCAATTCTGCTTCTCCTCCATTTACTGTGGCCGCCGATGAGACCGCTTGCTTGGAAAATAGACAAGAAATGATTCTGGATGTGGATGGGATTGAGAAGACAGGAGATGAGGAGGAATTGGGGGTGGGCCAGAGTTTGCGGGTGTTGGATAGGACCAGTAAGACTAGGGCGAAGAAAATGACTAAGTTGGCACTGAAAAGAGATAAGGATTGGAGGAGGAGGGTTCAAATTTTGACTGATAAGATTTTAGGGCTACGGCCCGAGGAGTTTGTGGCAGATGTATTGGATGAAAGGCTGGTCCAAATGACACCCACAGATTATTGCTTTGTGGTGAAATGGGTGGGTCAATCTAGTTGGCAGCGTGCTTTGGAGGTGTATGAATGGTTGAATCTCCGGCATTGGTACTCACCTAATGCCCGGATGCTAGCAACGATTTTATCGGTGCTTGGAAAGGCGAACCAAGAAGCACTCGCTGTGGAAATTTTCTGGAGGGCGGAGCCTGCCGTGGGTAATACGGTCCAAGTTTATAATGCTATGATGGGTGTTTATGCACGTAGCGGTAGGTTCACAAAGGTTCAAGAACTGCTGAATTTGATGCGCCAGCGAGGCTGTGAGCCTGACCTTGTGAGTTTTAATACCTTGATAAATGCTCGCTTGAAGTCCTGCCCTATGGAGCCAAATTTAGCTATTGATCTTTTGAATGAAGTGAGAAGATCAGGTATTCGTCCAGATATAATAACTTATAATACTCTCATAAGTGCTTGCTCCCGAGAATCCAATTTGCAGGAAGCAATCAAGGTTTATTGTGATATGGAGGTTCACAAGTGCCAACCTGATCTCTGGACTTACAACTCTATGATATCAGTTTTTGGAAGTTGTGGGTTGGCTAGCAAGGCCGAAGTGCTTCTTAGGGAATTGGAGTCAAAAGGTTTTATACCAGATGCTGTGACGTATAATTCACTGCTGTATGCGTTTGCCAGAGAGGGCAATGCTGAAAAGGTGGAAGTTATTTGCAAGGAAATGGTGAAAAGAGGATTTGGAAAGGATGAGATGACTTACAATACCATCATCCACATGTACGGTAAGCTGGGTCAGAATGATTTGGCATTGCAGCTTTACAGAGACATGAAATCATCTGGACGAGTTCCTGATGCAGTTACATTTACAGTTTTGGTGGATTCTCTTGGTAAAGCAAATAAAATAAAAGAGGCTGCAAATGTGATGTCAGAGATGTTGGATAGTGGAGTTAAGCCCACTTTACGCACCTTCAGTGCTTTGATATGTGGCTATGGCAAAGCTGGGAAACAAGTTGAGGCGGAAGAAACATTTAAATGCATGCTAAAGTCTGGAATTAAACCAGATTATTTGGCATACTCTGTGATGATGGATATTCTTTTGAGATCTAATGAGCCAGGAAAAGCAATTTTGTTGTACCAGGAGATGGTCCGTGATGGTTTTGTGCCCGATCAAAGCCTTTATCTGTCTTTGATACGAGCACTAAAGATTGAAAACAAAGAGATGACTCTCCAAAGAGTGATATTGGATATGGAAGAACTATCTGGCTTAAACTCACTGGATATTTCTTCCATCCTTGTTCAAGGGGGATGCTATGATGATGCTGCTAAAATGTTGAAATCAGCTGTTGCCAAAGGATGTGATCTGGACCGTGAGAATTTGATGCCTATTCTGAGTTCATATAGTTCAGCTGGCCGTTACTTGGAAGCACGGGACTTGCTTAATTATTTAAAGGAGTGTGCTCCTGCATCTCATAAAGTGGTTGATGAAGCCTTGGTTGTAATGCTTTGCAGCGCAAATCAACCTGATGCTGCCTTGAATGAGTTTTTCAAAATTAGGGAATTTGGATTGCTGGATGGGAGTCATATTATGTTTGAATATCTGATTAAGTGCTGCAAGGAATCTGAATTGTATGCTGACGCATCTCAGATATTTTCAGATATGAAATTTGGTGGAATGGAACCATCTCAGAATCTTTACCAAAGTATGGTGTACATATATTGTAAAATGGGTTTTCCGGAGACTGCTCAGCAGTTGGTTGATGAGGCAGAAGCTAAAGGAATCATGTTTAATGATGTTGATATCTATGTTGGTCTTATTGATGCTTATGAGAAATTAAAGGAGTTGCAACGGTCAGAGATTGTGGTTGGTCAGCTAAGACAGAGGTGCAAGGTTGTGGATCGGAAGGTGTGGAATGCACTAATAAAAGCTTATGCATCAAATGGTTTCTACGAGCAAGCAAGGGCTGCTTTTAATACAATGATGACAGATGGGCCTTCCCCAACTGTAGATACAGTTAATGCACTCATGCAGGCTTTGATTGTTGATGGAAGATTAAATGAGCTTTATGTGTTGATTCAGGAGCTTCAAGATATGGGCTTTAAAATTAGTAAAAGCACCATTATTTTGATGATTGATGCTTTTGCTCAAGCTGGAAACATATTTGAAGTGAAAAAAGTATACAATGGCATGAAGGCTGCTGGTTATTTACCCACCATGCATCTTTACAAGGTTATGATCGGACTGCTATCTAGAGGTAAACGAGTAAGGGATGTTGAAGCATTGGTTGCAGAAATGGAAGAAGCTGGCTTCAAGCCTGATCTTTCAGTATGGAATTTACTGCTGAAAATGTACACCGATGTTGAGAATTATAGAAAGACAGCTGAAGTATACCAGAAAATCCAAGCAACTGGACTTAAACCAGATGAGAACACTTACAATACTTTGGTACTGATGTACTGCCGAGATCGTAGACCTGAAGAGGGTTTATCTCTGATGCATGAAATGAGAAGGCTGGGGTTGGATCCAAAGTTGGATACCTACAAAAGCTTAATTGCCGCCTGTTGCAAGCAGCAACTGTTAGAACAGGCTGAGGACTTGTTTAATGATTTACGTTCCAAAGGATATAAATTGGATCGCTCCTTTTACCATATAATGATTAAGATGTATAGAAATCTCAGCATTCACAGTAAAGCCGAGGGGCTGTTGGTTCTGATGAAAGAAGCTGGAGTGGAACCCTCCATTGCAACAATGCATTTGCTGATGATGTCATATGGAAGCTCGGGACAGCCTAAGGAAGCTGAAAAGGTGCTTGATAATATAAAATTATCAGGTTTGAATGTTAGTACTCTGCCTTACAGTTCAGTGATTGATGCTTATCTTAAGACTGGAGATTATAATGCTGGGATTCAAAAGTTCATGGAAATGAAGGTAGATGGCTTCGAGCCAGACCACAGAATTTGGACTTGTTTTATTCGTGCTGCAAGCTTATGCCAGAGCTCATCTGAAGCTGTGATTCTTCTAAAAGTACTTGAAGATTCTGGTTTTTATATTCCAATAAGGTAATAATTGCTTAACCAACTTTTCTTGTGTATCCAGTTATTATCTTCTTTACACTCTCCATATAGTTCACCTTTTTTTTTCCCAAGCGAAAATACAATATTAAGTTTTTTGTTTGCACTTTGCAGGCTTTTGACAGGAGATTCCAAGTCATTAGTATTGGAGGTGGACCATTTGCTTGAGAAATTACAGCCCCTTGAAGATGATGCAGCCTTTAACTTTGTCAATGCTTTGGAGGACCTATTATGGGCATTCCAATTCAGAGCTTCTGCATCTTGGGTCTTCCAACTTGCAGTCAAGAGAAGAATCTATCGCCATGATGTGTTCAGGTAACTAATGAGGGATGATATCTTATATTGGAAATATCTATAGTATTTATTCTCTTTTTCTTCTGTGTCTTCCTTCCCTCTTTTAAAATGAAACCTGGATTTTACAGGTATGATTTGTGAAAAAGTTCCCTATCTGGTTGGAATTCCATTTATATGGAAAGTGCTGACTTTTTTCCCTGTGCTTTCACAAATTCTCTAACTCAGACTCATATAAGCGTATGTTGAATGGAAATATATTTTGCACATTTTGTTTACATGAGAGGTGGAGTTGGAAGGAACCTCATAGAAAGTCTACGAAGTCAAATTTAGATAAGTTTATATTTGCAGTACTTTCTGCTATTTTCGTCAGCTCACAATACTTTGCTTGCCCAAAGTTTATTTGAATCAGGGTAAGACTTATGGGGCAACAAAGGGTTGCCCCATTATTATTCCATAATAGTGGTTGGGGGAATCCTTTGGAAAGTTGTACGGAACATTGATCACTAGTACTTCAATTTTCTCTATTGTTGTCCCTGATCTAGCATGATTTCATTATTATTCTCATCATCTAAACTTTTATCACTGGATCTGATTATCAATGGTTAAACAACAAGGCCAATATACTTGGGTTGCTCTGATATTTGTTCTCATTTGTGCTATTAAAATTTTCCTGCAGAGATGAGGAAAGAGAAATATATTTCTAAACACAATTCGTGCCCTCCATGACTATAATTTTACATGCTGTCAACGACGATAGATTCTATTGATATGTTATGTTATTTTGCTGATGAACTAACCTTCCCATGTTCCCCATATTTGTCAGGGTTGCTGAAAAGGACTGGGGAGCTGATTTTCGGAAGTTGTCTGCTGGTGCAGCTCTTGTTGGTCTTACTTTATGGCTTGATCATATGCAGGCAAGTTTTCATTTGACATTTCAAAATCAAGGGGTGTCATAAATAGTCACTCGAAGTGGAAAGTCCTCTAACATGTGTCTGGTTGAAAATGTCCGCCCCTTCTAGAAAATTAACATTTTCAACAGAACATTACTTTGGAAAAACTGTTACATTCGCATGATTACCTTTTATTTAATGCATCAAGATAATTCAAGCCCTTTACAGCTCTGCTGTTGAAAAGGGCAACCAGTACTCCTTCAACCCTGTCTGGATACTCGCATTTTTAATTTTTTGATGTGCTATTCTTTTCATAAATAAGCATTTTGCTCAGGTTCTTAGTATGTTCCACACAGCTCATATACATTATTACAGGGCCACATTGTAAAGACCAACTTTGTGACGTCAAAAGGGTGAAAATCTTTCTCCATTCATTCTTATCTTTAGTTGTGTGATTATAGATGTGCAAATGAGAAATGTCATCGAAATGAGTTGCTTTCTCAAATTGTGATCTGCCATGAGAGCTGAATGCACTCTGTCTAGAGATTGTCTTGACTTGTAGATAAAACAGCTTCCATTTTCCTGAGTTGAGTGTCCCATTTTTCCATGGCAGGATGCATCATTAGAAGGTTCTCCAGAATCTCCAAAATCAGTCGTGCTAATAACAGGTGTGTCGGAATACAATATGGTGTCCTTAAACATCACATTGAAGTCATACCTTTGGGAAATGGGGTCCCCGTTTTTACCTTGCAAAACACGGAGCGGGATTCTTGTTGCAAAGGCCCATTCTCTCAGGATGTGGCTGAAGGACTCCCCATTTTGCTTTGATCTTGAACTGAAAAACGCACCATCACTCCCCGAGTTGAATTCAATGCAGCTGATTGATGGATGTTTCATGAGATGCAGCCTTGTTCCTGCCTTCAAGGATATTACAGCAAGGCTAGGAGAAGTGCAGCCAAAGAAATTTGCGAGACTCGCTTTGCTCCCAGATGAGAAACGGGACAAAGCTATCCGGGCTGACATAGAAGGAAGAAAAGAAAAATTGGAAAAGATGAAGAAGAAGGTTGGGGTTACAATGAAGAGAAAGACAATAAATGGGAAGCATCGGAAAAGAAAATTTGTTCAGGGAGCCATGCTTCCAAACCGTGAAGACTTATCACTAGAAAAATCCTTTTCGAAATAATGCTGCCTAATGAATATTGCTAATGGAAGAGGTTCGACCACTTGTCCTCTCTCACTAAAACTAAAAAGCAAAATTGCTAATGAATATTGCACAATGGGAGCTTTGGCGCAATGGTAGAGTTGTTGCTGTATAATCTTGTGGTCACGGGTTTGAGCCATAGAAATGACTTCTTGTATATAATGTAAGATAACACCGCGTACAATGGATCTAACATGTGGTTTGATCCTTAGCCAAGTTGTATGGATTTAGAAGGATTTTAGGAAATACGAATACATGAAATCACCCTACACATAGCAGGAGCTCGGTGCAAAGGGCTCCCCTTTTAATTTCTGATGTGAACCATTCACTCTTTTTCTTAGGGCATATCTTAATGCGTCATCTAATATTGATGATTGTTCTAATGTTGTTTGCTTCTTCACAGTATCTATTTCCTATACCAAAGAACCTAAATTTTGCTGAAAGATTCAAAAATTACGACATTGGCAAACTTAGTTTTGGAATACCAACATGCTTTTGTTCACGGGAGACAAAATTAGATGTCTCTTTAATAGAAATTTTTTTTGTTTATATGCTCCAATTACATTTGGTATGCTGGATGCTGTATTTTAGCTTGATTTGGGGAAGGCCTATGATCAAGTAGAGTGAAACTTCTTAACTTTGTTTCAAGGTGTTAGTTTTCCTTATGAAATGTGTATTCTGATCGTTGAATGAAGAGCCAAAAGGATTTTCCCATTTTGGTTTTTGATCAAGCTCAAAGGCTGACTGAAATCCTGGCTCTCAATACTCGGCATCTTCCCAAGTGGTTATTATTGAGGGCTGCCTTCAGTTAAAACTTTTTAAATATGCAGTGACGGGAAACTGGCAGTGGCAAAGTTTGAACAAAGATTTACTGTATCGAAAAGGCAGAAAGACATGCGCATCACAAAATCGCATGGAGTGAAGTTGAGTTTTCAGCTCGATTTTCAACCACATGAGCACTGATGACCCGAGGTGTTCAGACGGGAAGACTTCCTATGAAAATGGTATGCTTACTAAACTCTCAAGTTTACCCTTAAAGCCTCTATTTCACTTTCCTCGGGCAGTGGTGGTGGTAGGTAGAATAGAATAACCTTCTTGAGCTTTTATATCACTGTACAATTTTCTATTGGTTGTTGTTTATTTTCCCTTTGAAACTTAAGGCTATTTGCTTTAATATGGTCTCATATTGAAATTGTTGGGGGTCACTTCCGTGTAAAAGTTCTTGTGACCGGAGGACTTGGACGGAACACATAGATTTTATGTGCTACTTTACACGGAATATACAAATGGAATTCCGGTCAACAAGTTGATCGGTTGAAGGCATGAGCAGTCCTGCATTGCTGAGGGATCCCAGACAGACAACACTGACCGGTCAACAGGGGCATTGACCGGTCATATGGAGAGGACGATCAACGGGCGTTGACCGACCTTTTGGAGAACGCGGACGGTGGAATGTGGGCCGTTTGTCAGGAAATCCAGAATAGTGCCAGTTCAGAAGATTTTCTGATGATACATGATCTTAGACGGTTATACAGTAGCCGTTTTTATACAGAGTATATTCATATTATTGGCAATGATAGAGTTTGTCGGTGAATATAGAATATTCCTTAGATTTGCTGAAGATGAGCCTCTATATTAAAAGCAAGTATATGGACTTACTGTTTAGAGATTTTTTGAAAGAGAGGGGTGTGAGGCTAAGTGTGAAAAAATAGAGAGAGTGAAAACGGTGAAGGAATGAGAGAATTGTGAGCAACACATAGTGCATTGCTTGTGTTATGTTCTTCGATTTTTTTTCTCGTGTTTGTGTAACAGTGGAAATTCTTCCCAACTTTACATAGTGGAATTGGTTCTGTGGACAGATTGTCCCGTGATTTTTCCCTTATTTGATAAGGGCTTTCCACGTAAAAAGTTGAGTGTTCATTTTCTTCTTCCTCATTTCTTTACTATATCTATTTGTGGGGATAGTCGGACGTCTTCTAACCCCAACAAAATTACTTATGGAGCATGGAATAAAATAGCTGTTGACATATATTGATATCGAGAGATTCTAATGCCGGAAAGCTATCCCATTATTTAATTGTGGAATTTTTTTAAAGAAATGTTGTCGCGGTTGGATTTTGGTAGGATTCATGCTTCCCGCATTGTTGGATCTGAGAATCATTTAATGTATGTAGTATTACATTTATATTGTAGAGAGATTATTTCAATGATGTAAACCCATGACACTACCTTATTACCATGAGATAACATTATCATTGCGTCCGGCCTTTCTCTTGGTTGATATTCGTCTGGCGAAACAAGAAATGGAGTTGGTTAATTTTGTTTTTATCAAGAATTGGACATGATAATGAAAAGATTTGTACAAGTTATATCTTGGTTTGAATATTTGTTACGATCCAGTAACATATACGCAGATCAATAATAATAATAATTCATAATAATATAATATTTTAATAAACAATATTAGCATGATAAAACCCGATCTGAGTGTGGCAAATCATACATGCACGAGATCCAATGTATCACGACTCGTATAGGACCTCATATGATATAAATTAGAACATTATAAAATGAGACCTGCTATCCAAATATTGTAAAGGAGATATCTAAGCCTAATAATAACTCATTAATATAATATAATGACTCTAGAATACCTGATACATGGTCCAAGGCCCTCATCTGACCAATACAACAATTACAATACACCCCTGGAATATAACTAATATAAATATCTCTATTTATTGATAAAGATATGTCGCATTAGATCACGTTTGAACTCTTACAATCATATTCAAGCCACTAGTCTAAAGGAATAAAATATGAAAATGTGAACATAAAACTCAGTAAGTATTATCATCATATATAAAATGGTACATATAAATTAGATGGAAGGGATTTCACATAACAATCGTGTTAAACAAACCATAAGGTCCATAAAATTTCTAAAAACTGAGGAATAGTCTCGTACTAAATCATCATCCATATCAAATATCTATTTGGGATATAATCATAATAAATTACAATCTGGTCTGGACAATATCATATTGTATCATAGCATGTCATGATCCGAAGTCACATTGTATAAGTCATAACCGTCGCCACATCTGCGTGGGACACTATTGTCTGGATCAAAAACTCATAATCTTATATATAGAAATCAAAGGAAATCGGAACAAAAACATATAATCAAAACGTGTTCCAGGCTTAACACATGTCCATACGTATGAAACATTCTTATTACCCAATTCGTAGGCCAATCCATGCATTTCAAATCACAGTCCAATGCTAATCCATATGAAAATACAAAGTATGCACAAAATTAGAGAACCAAAAATTATTAGACCAATTTGAAGAAGGGTTATACTCATCCAGTAACATTGGCTATATCAGTTGCATTTTAGGCCAGCAGGTTAAGACCTGGTTGTGTTTTAGGCCAGCAACTCAAAGCCATCTATATACTTTGTCTCCGATGGACTCGAAACTTACTAACTATATTTTGCTACCCGTAACTTTAAGTGTAACATTAAATTTTGTTATATATATTAGGATGTCCATATATATTAATTTCCGTTAATTTCTTATGATGGCTCTCAATTAAAATATATAGTGAGGTAGGTCAACTACAACATGCCTCAACCTTTCTACTAGCGAAAGGGAGACAACATATCACATGCGTCCTTATCGAGACTAAGCGTCCCCATCAATAGTGGTATCAAATGCCACATATCTCAAATCACATATATTGACCCCTCGGGTCTTGGGCCACCATGGTCCACATAGTGAGCCCACTCCTAACAGCATGTATGTGAACTGATGTAAGGCCTAGTTCATGATTCTGTAAGATACTGATATATGAATATACATACATATATCGTCTGAGTTTTCATAAATAATAAAACCCTCCAAAGTTACAAATACCCGTATAAAATTACCTAATAACCGGTAAAACAAACATACATATAGATAATAATCAGAGGGGTGCATAAAAATTGCATACATGTAAAAAAAGTTTTAAAATATATACAAATATCGTCGGAAACAAAAATAGACCAAGGTTTCCGGAGCCCCCAAGCCAGATTGTTCGACCGCGTGTAGGCTGCTTGGCATGGAGCCAAAGTTTCTTGGTTGCTAAAGGGCCTTTCGGCACGGAGCCAATGTTTGGAGTTCAACTGCGTGTGGGTCGCTTGCCACAGGGCCAAGGTTTCTCAGCTGATAAAGGGCCTTTTGACGCGGAGTCGAAGTTTGAAATTTAATCACGTGTGGGCCACTTGGCACAAGGCCAAGGTTTCTCAGCCGATAAAGGGCCTTTCGATGCGGAGTCGAAGTTCGGAGTTTGACCACGTGTGGGTTGGTTGGCACAGGGCCAAGGTTTCTTGGCCGATAAAGGGCCTTTCGGTGTGAAGCCGAAGTTCATAGTTTGACTGCATGTGAGTTGCTTGGCATGGTGCCAAGGTTTTTTTACAAGAGGACGAGCATCCTAAAGTAGTTTAGGCCGATTTATTTTATGAGATGTAAGCCCCGTTTCGAAGGATTGCTGAGATAAAGAACGGTCCCTCCCAATTTGGGGAGAGTTTGTTCCTGTGAGCAGTCTTGCTCATCGCCTCTACAGTCCATAGGACCAAATCCTCGACCTTGAGCGGACAAGCCTTCACCCGCTTATTATAATACGGAGTGACGCGCTGCTAGTAGGCCGCTGTCCTCAAACGTGCCGCGCCACGGACTTCCGGGAGCAGATCCAGGTGCTCTTTGAGCCTCTGGGAATTGTTGACAAGATCGAAGCATTTGATTTGTAGGCTGGGCAACCAACCTCGACAGGGATGACTGCTTTAGCCCGTGGCATAGACTAAAAGGCGTCTCCTGTTTTGATTCTAGTGGCATTGCCTATATGACTATAGCACGGATGGCAGCTTATCTGCCCAGGAGTCCCTTACGTCTTTTAGCTTGGTCTTCAGTCCGTGAAGTAGTGTCTAGTTTGTTACTTCGACTTGGCCATTTTTCTGTGGATATGCTATAGACGTATAAACCAGTATGATGCGCAAGCTCGCACAGGATTTAGTGAACCTTTTTCGATAAATTGGGTTCCATTGTTGGTCATTATGATCTCAAAAATTCCAAACTGACAAATGGTGCTTTGATGGACAAAGTCTGTTGCATTTTGCTCAGTTATACGTGCTAGAGGAGTGGCTTCAATCCGCTTGGTAAAGTAGTCGATACCAACAATGATAAATTTCTCTAATCGGACGCCAAGGGCATGGGTCCAAGGATATCGAGCCCCCATTGCGCAAACGGCTATGGTGCCTGCAGGCTCTGCAACTCCGTGTGTGGTCACTCATGGACTTGTGGACCTAGCAGCTTTCACATCTTTTAACGAAGTCCATTGCGTCATGTTTCATCGTGAGCCAGTACAGACCTTACCGCATAACCTTGAATGCGAGATTATTTCCTTCAACATGTGAGCCACAGACACCGAGGTGCACTTCGCCAGCTTGTATTCGGCTTCTTTATGCCTGAGGCATTTTAAGTAGCGGTCAAATATCCTAGTCGAAACAATTTTAAGTAGCGGTCAAGCATCGTACCAACCGGCCGTCTTTTTTTATGCGCTTAGCTTCCTTCGGGTTTTCAGGTAGTGTTCCGTCCGTCAAGTACCTTCGGTATGAGATCATCCAGTTGTCACCGTCGGCCACTTGTAGCATTTTGTGCTCCAAGTCGTCGATGCTGGGGGCGGCTAGGACTTCCCGCATGCTCCTGGTGTAGTGCTTCTGAGATCTCGTCGCAGTGGCTCTAGCCAGTTGATCAGCTTTACAGTTTTTTTCCCTCGAAATATGCATGATTTTGATCTTCTCAAACGCCTGGGCCTAAGCTTTCCCTTTAGCCAGTTACTTGGCGAGCTGGGGCTTGATGTCTCAAAAGTCTCTTGGATTTGGTTGACCATCAGTTCTGAGTCACTATAAACGACCAATGCTTTAGCCGAGTACTCCTTGGCTAATATGAGTCTTGCGAGAAGGGCCTCGTATTCGGCGACATTGTTGGTTGTTGGAAATATAAGCACCAGAGAGTATTTTATCTTCGAGCAGTCGGGAGTTCCAAGGACAATCCTAGTCCCGGTGCCTGTTTGCGTAGATGATCCATCCACGTGCAAGGTTCATAATAGTGCTTCTGAAGCATCTGCACCTCCGACCTGATCGGGGGCGTCGATAGCAGGGATCATCATTTCAACTATGAAGTCTGCAAGGGCCTGCCAATTGAGGTCGAAACTCCACGTCAAACTCGCATAACTCTATGGCCCACTTGACTAGTCGTACGAATATCTCTGGTTTCTGCAGGATTTGTTTCAGTGGCTAGTCAGTAGAAGTATGGCCGCAACTTTCTAGCAGAGTAGTTGAGAGCCAAAGTAATCCTTTCAGCGTGAGGATAGCGGGACTCCGTGTCTGTTAGCATTTTACTTTCTAGTACACGGGTCGTTGCACGTCTCCCTATTGACGAATGAGTACTAAGCTTAGGGTCGTGCTGACACTGCTAGATAGAGGTACCGGTCCTCATCCTCTGAAGGCGAGCTCAGGAGCGGAGGGTTGGAGAGATATTCTTTAAGCTCATAAAATGCAGCTTCACACTCAGCAGTCCATCGAAATCCGGTTGCCTTCGTCCCTCAGAGGGTTATGAAGAATGACAAGTACTTCTCTGCCGACTTAGTCAAGAATCAAGAGATGGCGACAATCCTCCCTGTGAGCTTTTGGACCTCATTTACGGTCCGTGGCAGGCTCATATCAAGGATGGCTCTTATTTTCTCCGAGGTCACTTCAATGCCATGTTGTAATACTATGAAGCCCAGGAATTTTTTGGATGTCACTCCTAACACGCATTCAACCGGGTTGAGTTTCATCCTGTGAGCCCGAAGAACCTCGAATGTCTCAGCTAGATTGCGCACATGGTCGTTGGTGGCTTTACTTTTAACGAGAATGTTGTCCATGTACACCTTCATGTTTCTTCCGATATGGATTTTGAACATCTTATTCACTAGTCATTCATAGGTTGCGCCTGTGTTTTTCAGAGTGAATGGTATGACATTATAGCAATAGGTTCCCTGATCGGTCATGAAAGATGTATGTTCATCGTCATCTGGGT
>JAOVVI020004142.1:0-18037 GCA_028571085.2 Nepenthes alata | reverse complement strand
AATAAGGCTCAATTAATTTTTTAGAGTGTACAATTGTCTAAGTATTATTGAACCGATCTAAAAAGAAGGCTTGACCACCAATTCTTCTAGGAAACCTTCCACCGAGTCCCTCCAGGAGTTCAACAAAGAAAAAGCTCTCCCTACAAAAGATATTACATTCAATTGTCCGACCATCCCTTTAGAGCACCGTAGTAATACTTAGATAGTCGTATAATCTATAATAGTGCTCACTCTTCAATATATTTTCGTTTCTTAAGACGTCCCTCAATAGGGAGTGTATCTAAGACGTCTCTCAATAGGACTCACCTTTAAACCGTCAATCAATTGGGTGCATCCAAACGCTCGATTCACTATTACATGCATTCTCCATATATCTTTCTATATTATTAAAAATTTTTGATTTGAGCGTCGAAAAATAGATGGTAGGAGTAATTTTCACCATCCTCTGACTTTTTATTTTTAGTTGTGTTGTGTAGGGTTTACGTTCAAAGTTATGGAGACCGAATTCGCATCAGATCAAATCAACGTGAATATCTAATTTTTAGTTCATAATTCATAAGACAACCCAAATTCGTGAAACGTAACAGATTTAATTTGTAACTTTTTATATAAAAATTATTTATTTAAATACATAATTAGGTAATATTTTAATTTGAATATTATATATTTTTAAATAAAAATACTTTAAAATTAAAAAAAAAATCCATGAATCAATCTAAAATTTTCCTTTTAAATTATTTATAAATTCGGTAAGGAATTTTTATCCAAATAATCAAGTTATGTCTAGTTTAACCTGACTTGACATTTATAATTTTTTTATCTAAATTAAACTTGTATTTGAGTTAAATTCGAATGACAAATAAAATCAAAACATGTATATTTGATTTTTTAAATCTTAACTATTTATTTATATATAAATAGTTATAATTTAATTATTTTTAAATAATTAATTTTAATTAAAATTTTAAAAAATAAAAAATAATTTAATTTTAAAATTTCATATTTAAAAATATGAATGTTTCAAAAAATCATTCAAAAATTGAATAAAGGAAAATGTGGAGTCCAAACAACAACCGCCTCACGCATTTTTCCCGTCATTTTTTTTCTCTCCGCCGCCGCCGGCGGCCACCACCGTGCTCGTTTTCCCTCCTTCACACTCTGTTCTTCTCCGTTCCGTGTCCCCTTCAACTTCTCTCTCTCTCTCTCTATCTCAGAGTTGTACGACTACAACCGCAAAAATCCATTATTATCAGCAGATCAAAATAACTACCCGAATAAATACGCATCGCAATCCTCGCTCTTTCTGCTCCTCTCGCATCAAATGAAACGTTTTCTCTCACTTACTACCACTATCATTACTTCAATCTCCGCCTTCGATCTCGTACGAACTTCGGTGATCCGTTGACAAATCGTCTTCCCCAATTTTTTCACATGCATCCTTTCTGTTGCGTATCGCCGATTCCCGATAGAAATCAAAATCCGGCGTCAACGCCGACGGCGTTCTCACCAAATACGTCCTTCAGTCCTCTCCCGCCGACGACCCCCGGGCGTCTCGCGAATCCCTGCCAAAACGGCCATAAGACTGCGCCGTTTCCAAGCGAAGGGATCACGAAGCTGTCGGCGACGATGAGAGAGAATAATACGAATTCTTTGTCTGCTGTTGATCAGAGGGAGGTGAAGATCCAAGATATAGTAGGGAATGGGATATGTGGAATACTGTATAAGTGGGTTAATTATGGGAAAGGATGGAGGCCGAGGTGGTTTGTGCTTCAAGACGGCGTTCTTTCGTACTATAAGATTCACGGTCCTGATAAGATCACCGTTAGTTTAGAGACTGAGAAAGGTTGCAAGGTTATCGGCGAGGAGTCAATTCGAAGGATTTCGAGGCAGAAGAATGGGAATTCTCAGATTCGCCGCAAGCCGTTTGGTGAAATTCACCTTAAGGTAATTCTTGTTCTTGGTGTTGATTTGATGGAGGTTACAGTATTCTGAATTAGTGTGATTTATGATTGCCTGAGTTCTCGTTTCTACTCATTTTTTTCAGATTTTGTCAATTCGATAATAACTTGATGTAATTCAGCATCGTTTTCAAATCATTTTGATTGTTTCTATTTGCTCTTCTTTCCTTTTTCCAGTGTCCTTTTCTCTTGAGGCCGTCGCACTTTGAAATTCGACATTTTTTTTGCCGCGTAATTGTTATTAAGGACGAGAAAAAAGGAGCTGAAGGCTTGATTCGTCATTTTTTTCCACTGCATGAAACTGAAAGTTGACCCTATGAACTTTGAATTTGTGAATTTAGTAAAATATCTGTATCCAGCTTTCAAGATCCTATAACTATGTATGGCCTGTTGACTGCTGATACCTGATATACTCAGAACAAGGCAAACATGGAAAGGAGAAGGAAATTATTGGCATTGACGGCTTCCATTTTGAAGCGCTTCATTGTTAAGGAATAGGTCAATAGATTTTTTTAGCCGACTCAAAGAGAGTACAGCATCCGCCGACAAAGGAAATTATCTTGATTCAAAACATTGATGCAGTTATAAAAAGAGGCTGGGAGGCCTGGTTAGAGTACTAGAGGGCATTAACTTATCCTACGAAGTAATGCCGTTAACAAAGCAGCATGAAAAGGATTGCCTGTCGTAACTGCTTTCCTTTCGTCCCTCATTTATGTTCATTTTTTTCCCTTTTTTGTAGATTTCATCAATCCGTGAAAGCAAATCAGATGACAAAAGGTTTTCTATTTTTACGGGCACAAAGAGGCTGCATTTGAGAGCCGAGTCTAGGGAAGACCGAGCAGCATGGATGGATGCATTGCAAGCTGTAAAAGACATGTTTCCTCGGATGTCCAACAGTGAGCTTATGGCTCCAATGGATAACCTTGCAGTGTCAACAGCAAAGCTGAGACAGCGGCTCCAGGAAGAAGGCGTCCGTGAGGCAACAATTCAGGATAGCGAGCAGATCATAAGGACTGAGTTTGCAGCATTGCAAAGCCAGCTTGTGTTGCTGAAGCAGAAGCAATGGCAGCTCATTGATACATTGCGGCTATTAGAGGTATATGTAACAATTTATCAGAAACATCATGCCAATCAAATTTAAAATTCTTCTTTGGTTTCAGCTGCAAGGAGTAAGCACCCAAAGTTCTATACTTGAGGCTTGGTGTTCGTGAGTCCTTTTCATGGTTGGCTGATACATTGCTTGATTCTTTTGTATAGTGTGGTCCATGAACTGGTGCATTTTGCAACTATATTGTTTCCTTTATTAGTAGAAGCAGTATACAATTTTTTTGACCTTCTGCATTCAAAGTCTGTTTGGAAGTCCTTCTTAATTAAAATAAGGAAAAAGCAAATCATCTTATGAATTTTATCACTTTGTGTTACCCATTAGTTTAGTAGTTTTGGCTTTGATATTTGCTGTGGACTTCTCTGGCGTATGACTCATCATGGTAATGATTTTGAAACATGGTCAAATATATGTGTATAAATACTTCCTTTAGGATGGCTATGGAAATTGTATATTCTTGCAAAGGAAAATCCAATCTCTAAATTGGCGATTGCAACTTCGATGCAAAGGGCATTTTGAAGTCTAAATCAAACATCTTTCTACAATGTTTTTGTGTTGGTTGGCGGGCTACCCAATTTGAAATGTGAGTGGTTGGTTGCTCGCTTGTTTGGGTTTTGTTCTCACCAACTCTCCATCTGTTTTGAATGTATCCCATCTTCAACTTACATATTCATTAGATAGATACATTAATGCCATCACATTTGAAGCCAGCATTTTTGTATTGATAAAAAGATATTTGCTATTTATTTTGTAGACAGAAAAGGTGGATTTGGAAAACACAGTTGTTGATGAAAGTCAAAAACAGTCAAAAGAGCAAGGGGCTTGCTCCAGATCAAAGCAAGAGAAATACAGCGGTATGTATGTTTTATTCAACTGTTTGGTGGTCCTTAGTTATTTGCAAGCAGCTGTTGGTTAGTTGGATCTGATATATCATGGCAATTTTGCAAAAATCATCAGTTAATCGTGATAAAACATAAGTTTTAGTAATTATGAGTTCTTTGGCCTCAATCCTTTTGATCAGGATGATCTAGGTAACTGTGAGGCTTGATGTTGTGTCATACTCATGATTCCTTTCATCTTTGTAATTGTTTGATGTAATTTGAATAATGATGATGCGGAATTGCAGTAAATTGGCTAGGCCATGTAATTCCCCTTATTGTAATAAAAGGACCCTCTAAAATAGATGAAGCCCTGTATTTAAATTCTGCATATGTTCATATGTTGTCTTCTTGTGGGAAATGAATGCAACATATGTTTTTACTGCTAATAAATAATCTCTGCTGTGAGTTGAACTTGTAAATCAACTCTTATATAAGAGTTCTCTATCCAAAAAATGCCTTTTTTGTTGATATTTTTTTATTCCGGAGATTTTTTTCTGCATATTTAATTAGTATGGAGATGAGTTTACCTCAAAATCTCCTTGAACTAGAAGGTTGAAATGCAACCAAACACATGGGGTCCAGTCCTGAGCAATCACTGGTTTGCCAAGTAATTATGAGGTAGTGATCTTGTTCTTCTTTTTGGTCCATTTATTGCTGTCTGCATCAGAAGCCCATGTTGATCCCTTCCTTTTAACTCTGGTACTGTGTTTTCAGCTCATCCTATTGTCAATTTAATCATTCACTTGAAATTTGTTACAGCCAAATGTGTGAGCTATGTTAGATAGTTGAAATCCTTTAAATGTAATTTCATGGAATGACTTTGCATTAGTTGTTTGATTAATTTAACCCTGCTGCATGGGAAATTTTGTTTCCTATAAAAGGGGGATGCTATGGTATGAACTGGAGTTAGTAAGATAGCACTTGTAGATTGATGATCGATACATGCTCTTGAAGTAATGAGCCTCCAAAATTGTATTGGGAGGCTCATTACTTCAGTGGACTTCCTATTTTGTTTCTCTATCATTTGGGAAAATGAGAAATTTCTGATCATTGTTTCACCTTACTGCCATTCAGAGGCAAGTGCAAGTGATACAGATGATGATAATGATAGAGTTGATGATGCTGCAGAGGAAGAAACAGATGAAGATGAGAACATTTACTTTGACACACGAGATTTTCTTTCATCAAGTTCTTTTAAAAGTAATGGATCTGATTTGAGGATATCATCAGTCTCCTCTGAAGATGATGATCTTCAAACTGTTGAATCTGATGATGACATTGATCCTTCTATCAGATCTGTTGGAGATAACTTTCCTCATGTTAAGCGACGTAAGAAATTGCCTGATCCTGTAGAGAAAGAGAAAGGAGTTAGTCTGTGGGCAATGATTAAAGATAACATTGGGAAAGATCTTACAAAAGTTTGCCTTCCTGTGTACTTCAATGAGCCTCTCTCATCTCTTCAGAAGTGTTTCGAAGATTTGGAATATTCATATCTTCTTGACAGGGCAAACAAATGGGGGAAAAGGGTAAGTTTGTTGGATTTTGTTGTTATTTCTTTTGATGCAAGGTAGATGTTTGATTGACGCTTGCTTTGATTATGTTATGTTCATCAATCCTTTGAATTTTTTTGTTCATCTATTATCAGATTGTGATTCTTAGTTTAACTGTCTCTTGCCATTTTCTCATGCTTGAAACTTCAATATTTTATTATATGCCCTGTAACATATTTTCCTGTCCACAAACTATTTGCTATATGAAAGTTTCTTTTGCAATTGGTGTTTGCTCGCATGGTTCTGGTTCCAATATTTCAGGGCTGTAGGATGTGCTCTTTTGCTTTGGTAATGATCTTTCTAATTGTTGTAATGATATGTAATTCTCTACTGGATCAATTATTAAAATTCATGTTTCCCTTCCATGGCATTTGAGTGGTATCCCCCCCCCCCCCCTTTTGATTGGTAATAGAAGTTGCCAACCCAGTAAAATATGAGGAGTCTTAAGTAAAATAACCAGAAAACAAAATAAAGCTGAATGCAACCAGTAAAAAGAAAACAAGGAACCCTTCAAGAAAAAGAAAAGAAAAGATTTCTTCAGAAGTGTTGCAAAATTAATCAGCTACACCCGGGTTGCTTAAACTTGGGCATGGATCAAGCTTTATTTGAACTTGCTTTTTCCATCATTAATTAGTTTGACCTTATCAAACTTTTGGGAATTTGGTTAATATGCTATTACTGCAGACATTCATACAATACCAAATCCAGTTTGTTGCATGTCACTCTGTTCAACCTGAGCTCAAGCTTTTAATTAAGCTTGCTGAATTCTACTTGAGTGAAGCTCTTGTTATATAGTGTATTTGCTGCACTATCAATCACCTTTCCTCAGAAATTCATTTAAATCCTCAGAGTCTCATTTTAATCATTTTAACCTTATGTTGGAAACCTTCTAATGTTGTTTTACAACTTCTGCTACTTTCAGCTGAGTTTTTAATGCCAGAGTTAAGTAAAAACTTTATCTAAATCATTTACCATGTAAAAAATTGCTACTGCCTTTCCTGATAAGCTTGATGCAAGCCATGCCTTCCTCAGGTCAGGGTAATGTCTTAGCAAGGGAAATGCTATGTTTGTCAAAATATATCTCATTTGCTTTTTTTATGAAGAAAAAAAACCCTCAAACTTTAGCACCAACAAAATCTAATATAGATGCTTATTAATTTATTTCTGGCTATAAAGATTTAAAGCAGGTTTCACTTTGTGTTTTCCTCTGTTACTTTGAAATGGTTCAATTGAGGTGATCTGCAGAGATGTTACCATCCATACTGCCTTAAAGCAGATGATAAACTCTCAGGCGCTTAAGTGATTCCCTTATTGTTCTAATAAGTTAATTTTCATGGAAGTGATTTTTGTTTGGCTTTGATTTGGAGATAAATTTGTGTGGTCACTTGTGCTTCATGATGATGAGGCTCCTTTTGAATCATGATGTTCTTTTCTGAACCCATTATAATTGTGTTTGATAGATTTTAATTTTTCGCAATGAAAATTCTTCAGGGTAGTATCCTTACGTGAATTTTGAAAGTAGCTGCATTTGCCGTGTTTGGACATGATTCTACAGAAGGAAGAATTTGCAAGTCATTTAATCCATCAATCAATTTTCAAATGCTAGAAGGTCTATTAGGATATTAAGGGAAAGAAGAGATGGGGTTATTTGCAGGTTTGACATTTGAAATAGAAAATGGAAGGCTTAGAATCCTCCATTCCTGAACCCGGGTGGCCAAGGGAGACTAGTTCAATCTATTAGAAGGAATTATTGATATAGAAGTATTGAATGTAAGTTATGTGGAAGAAGAATTCTCATAGCAGACAAGAATGAAATTCAACTAGTTTCACACTTCCCGCAGATTTAGAAGAGTACACATACACATTCATTTAATTGGAGAGCTTTCCTAGGCTAGGGCCCTCCGAAGAAAGGTGCCAATCCCAAAATCAATAACAATAGCAATAATAGGAGTAGTATTGGAAATTCAGACCTTAGGCTTTATTTATCAAAGTAGCAATCCTTAGAAGTTGAAAATTGCTCAGATGGCCAAATTCTCCCACAATAAGTTTAGAAAGGAAGAAGATACGAAAGGAGGAGTTCCACTTAGTCCTTGCTCCTCTTTGATAGAAGTAGCTCTTTTGTTAGCCAAAATGGCTTGTTAGCAAGGAAATTCCTTTTTAAGAAGTGAAAGAAAATAGGCTTGTTTGAGAATGCCTTCTTGTTGTTCTTGAAAGCCTTAATTTTTCTCCCCTCAAACTGTGTAGAGAAAATCTCCCTTACTTTTCTTAGAAAAGAGCCATAAGCAATTAGAGACAGAAAAGCAAGAATGAGTAGCGAAGTGTAAGGTGGCAGTCTTAATGGCATGGAATGAATAGAAGCTAATTCACTTTCAAGCTAATTATCCTCATCTAAGGAGGAGAAGAAAGTATAAAGGCAACTCTATATGGGTTAGGCAACCGCAAATTGAGGTTGGAAAGTCAGGTTACCCTCATATATATGCCTACTAATTTACGTTCCGGCTAAATATTTAAGTCAGGTTTCAGTTTGGGTTTTCCTCTAACTTTTAAATGGTTCAATTGGGTGGTCTATCTAGAAGTTACCATCCATACTACCTTGGAGCAGATGACACTCTCGGGCGCTTAAGTGAATCCCTTGAAGTTCTAATGAGTTAGTTTTCATTGGAAGTGATTTTGTTTGGCTTTGATTTTCGGATAAATTTGTGCGGTTTACATGTGCTTCATGATGATGATGCTTCTTGTGAATCATGTTGCTCTTTTCTGAAACTATTATAATCATGTTGCTAGATTCTAATTTGTAAAATGAAAATTCTTCAGGGTAATAGCCTAATGAGAATTCTGAATGTAGCTGCATTTGCCGTGTCTGGATATGCGTCTACAGAAGGAAGAATTTGCAAGCCATTTAATCCATTGTTGGGTGAGACTTACGAGGCTGATTATCCTGACAAAGGGCTCCGTTTCTTTTCAGAGAAGGTTTTAGTTTCTGCCCTGGAAATACTAAATTCTTGCTAAATTTGTCGATGTCTTGCATGTATGTGTACACCTGAGTTTAATTTCTAATGCGCCCTCCCTTACTTCTATAAATTCTTGCAAGAGAAGCATGTGTGTTGTATACATGCCTTTTGAATATAGATGTTGGATTTGCTTACAGTTGGATCCTATGTAATGTAAAATATGTCGATAATAAAATGGGAAAACATAAAAAGGTTCCTTATTCCATGTTTAAAAAACAACATTAACATCTTGGTAATATTTCAAACGGAATTTTTAGTGCTGTCTGATAGCCTACATTACTCGGACTAGGATATGAATGTCCCATAAATATGTGGCCATATGTGTATTTTATCTTTTGCTTGCACATATTCATGGTCATGTGACCTACTCTTGTTTTTACCCAAGATTTCACCAACTTTGCCATGGATTTAGAGTCCAAGTGTCATATCGATGTCCAAATGGCATGGATAAAAATATCGGTATCAGTATCAGTTGCAACTATATCCGTATTGGAAATATAGGGCCGTATTGGCTGATATTCAAAATATTGGTTGCTATATCGTGATATATTTCATTATGGAAATATCTGGCGATATTGTTGCGGTAGTAGAAAATATCGCTATTGGGAGGCCTGATATCGATACACATCAGCTGATATTTACAACACTGTCCCATATTTGCATCAATGCCGGGAGGAGATTATCTGACATGGCAGTTTAGGATCAAAAGTCAAGTAACTATGTGGACAACTATTTTATAGGATATGCCTTGGCTCCATTTTCGTTAGGGCCATTAATATACCACGAAGGGAGTTTGTTTTTGATGGAAATGGATGAATCACAAATTTGTGAATTGAGTAGTTTCTGTTTTTTCATTGGATTATCTGCTGAATTTTCTCCTTGAAGCCTCTTTTAGATTACTGAAGCAAATCTGTTTGAGTGTAGGTGAGTCATCACCCTATGATTGTTGCCTGTCACTGTGAGGGGACTGGGTGGAAATTATGGGGAGACAGTAACCTGAAAAGCAAATTTTGGGGTCGATCGATACAGCTTGATCCTGTGGGTATTCTAACTTTGCAATTTGATGACGGAGAAGTTTTCCAATGGAGTAAGGTATGCTAACTATTGACTGGTAATTCACTTTTGTGTTGGGTTCATGGATGAAAATATCTATATTGATATTGGTATTTGTATCAGTCACGATTATATCAGTATCAAACATATCAAATAACATGTGTTAATATCGGATATATTAAAACGAAAAAAAATTCTAAAAATCGTAAACTGATAAGATTATATCACCAATATAAAAACATATCATGATATTGTCACAGTATTGAGAAATATTGATATCGAGGAACCTCGATACCGATACATTAACGGCTGATATTTGCGTCAATGGTTGGGTTTCTTGATGAATTTTATCTTTCAGGTGACAACGTCCATATACAATCTGATATTGGGGAAGCTGTATTGCGAACACTATGGTACAATGCGTATACAAGGGAATGGAGACTATTATTGCAAGTTGAAATTCAAAGAGCAGTCTATTATTGATCGAACTCCTCATCAGGTAATGCAGAACGCAAGAGGGAAATATTGATCCTTCAATTATGGTTATTATTTTAGTTCAATAATTCAAGAGATTTTTAATTTTCTTATTACTTTTTGGATTTTATTTTATGTTTTTTTTAGTCAAGTTATATACAGGTCCATGCTTAGGTGTTAATTAGGTCTAGAATCAATTTCCTATTTTGTTAGTTTATTTTAGGAGTCATTAATCTATCAAATTGGTTGTAATCTCATTGTCGCTATTGAATATGAATTGGAAATTCAGAACTTGTTCGTTCTTGATTGGGCAGGTTCCTCATTAGTTAGTGAGTGTTTGAGCCACTTCGGC
Organism: Nepenthes alata; assembly: GCA_028571085.2. Taxonomy (NCBI): domain Eukaryota; kingdom Viridiplantae; phylum Streptophyta; class Magnoliopsida; order Caryophyllales; family Nepenthaceae; genus Nepenthes; species Nepenthes alata. The sequence continues at coordinate 7,653 of JAOVVI020004142.1, read as the reverse complement.
CACCCTTGGCTGACGAACTCAGACCTCTTCATTAATCCCAAACCCTTCCCAAGATCTAACTACTGTCCTATTCATTCATCTGTCGCAAACTTTTTGTAGCCTTAGCTGCCGAACCAATATTTCACAACACACAAACCAATAGCACTTATCACCCAGAACTGCTCTCTTTGCCTTCAGATCCCCCCTGGGTCCCTTCCATTGCCTTCCTAGTTATTGCCGATCACCGATATGAACACAGATTCTTCTTCTCTGTTTCAACGAGAAGTGGCTTGTTTCTCAATTGCTTGGTCAAATATTGTTTGACCATGGGCTCTATTATGAGTTCAGCTGATGGCTTGGTGCCTTCTGCGTTTCACTTCACTGTCTTCTGCTAATAGTTCAAAACAGAATCCTCCTTTTTGTTTTTCTTGTCAAGCAAGTATCCCCTTCTGTTCTTTTTTGAGATGTGACTGTCTGCCATGGATTGGGAGGCTTTTTCTGAGATGAAGCTGTTGGTACTTGAACTGCAGACAGATTAACCTAATGAATAAGCCTTCGATAATTGCAGCAATCAATTTGAAAATTTTGGCATCCCAAGTTGTAATTGCAGTGCTCAACTAAAGTTTGCCATTTTCCTGTAGATTTCTTTTCCTTCTTTTTATGCAATATGAGCCTGCTATCCTGTTTCATTGTGGTCGTGTGATTGATTGTAAATTTGTTTGTTGAGATGTGCTCGATGAAAAAAAGGTGAACATTGTCACAACCTATCCTATTTCTCTTTTGCATGCTCATAGAAAATCATGCTTTTTCTTATATTGGAAATTTAATCCCATACACTATTCCTTCATCGAGATACACTATTCCTTCATCGAGCAACACATTGGATAATCAATTCGCCTTTGTTACATTGCACTGTTACATATTTCATTGTATGATCATTTGTTGATCCATATAGTAGTTTTCATGAATTATACAGCCATGGATGATAAATAACCTCTCGCACATTGAATGACTGAAATTGGCCGGCTGCTGTACTAATGATATTCATACAGCAGTAGCCAATATATAAACATCATTACATTAGGGAATTCTTCATGTTACTGCATTCTCAACATCGGGCTGAGAGTCCAAATTAGTTGTTGTATAGTATTCTACATGTACCAATAGCCAACCACCCATGCACGCTCAACCAAGCCTACCCTGCCCCCTATTGGCATCTAACAGGGGGAAGAAAGAGAGAAAATGCTTTGTCAACATGTGAATATCCCTTGTGGATCGGGAACATCAGATTTTGTCCCAATTCTTCCTTTGTTAGATGCGTTATCATGTGCTCCATGGTTCCAAAGTAGATATAAATATCGGCCTCCGATATCAATATTTTTCGATATTACGACGATATCGTATTATGATACCATACTGGCAATATTTTGTCCAATAATTGAAATATAAGCCAATACACCCGATAGTTTGCCAATTATATCGACTGATATTACTTTGTTAGCTTACAATTTTCATAATTTTTTTCTCCCAAAATGTCCAATCCCAATATGCTTTGTTTAATATCGATATGGTTACGATTGATATCAATATTGATACAAATATTTTCATCCATTCAGATTCAGCTTTTTGTCTCTGATTGCTAGCAGCTCTGTCTACAGTCTCCTTTTGAGTCTAAATTCTTAAGATTTCAAGTCATATCTTCAAGTTATGTTCTGTGAGACTTAAAATATAGTCGAAGCTTTTATGCTTTCAGCTCTAATTTGGCTATTCAATTCATTCAAAATTCTGTCCAACACACACGATTGATTAACATTTAGTCATCTGAATGGGGTCTTAGGAATTTTCATGGTGCTTTAAACTTGCAAATGATCGAAATTTTCATATAACAGCATCTCTTCTGCCCCTCCTCCCTCTCCGAAAACAAGTAGGAAAAGAAAATAGAGAAGAAAATTGTGCCAAGAAGGAGGCATTCCTTTGGCTTTTTAATGAAGGGTCATTTCCAGGTGTGTTAATTAAAAGAATTCATGCAGTACGCCTAGTCCACTGAAATAGAGAAAATTTCGTCCCTCGTATTAGAATATGGCAACCCTTCTTACCCTGAAAAGACAGGGTCACCTTGCGTCCTTGAACCGATAAACATCTTCGACTAACCTAGCCCCCTTTGCCACTTGAGACCAATTCATGGACGGACAATTCATACTTTTCTTTGGCTAACCTGCGCCCTTCGATTACACCTTTCGGTCTGATTAGGCCTTGACTCACCTACCATGAACGGACAATTCATACTTATAAGAAGTATAAGAAATTTTTATGACAAAATTTTTTTATATTACTTAGTGCCGAAGAAAAAAAAAGGAAGAAAACAAGGGATGGTGAATTCTTTTTTTTTTCCTGATCAGGCCAATAAGATCATGAAACATTATTTTTTTTTTCTTTTATTTTACATATAATGGATTTATTACATCCTGTAAAGGCTGTACTCATTCGTGTTCAGACAGCTGCGCAGATCATTTCAAAATTTTTTTTCTAATTTGAGTGTGAGATTGCTTTGCAGGTACAAGGTATAGTCCAAGATAGAAACGGAAAAACGGTGGCTACACTAGTTGGGAAATGGGATGAAAGCATGCATTATGTAAATGGAGATTATTTTGGGAAGGGAAAAGGAAATGACAATATGTCCAAAGCGCATCTATTGTGGCGGCGTAGCAAGCAGCCAGTGCACCCTACTAGATACAACCTCACTCGCTTTGCCATCACCTTGAATGAGCTTACCATTGGATTGAAGGTGAGTGATGTACTCCTTTGATCTGTCTCATGTCGTATTACCCTTCTCTCTTCCCCCCACCCCCCAATTGTCTGTCTACTCTATTCTTTTCCGGTGTGTGAATTGAACAGATGAAAATATCGGTGTTGGTATTAGACATATAATATGTCTCAATATTTAATATGTCAGAAGAAAAAAAGATTTTGAGAGTGGTAAGCTTACAGAGAAATATCGATTGACATATCACTGTAAATCTCCGAAACGGCAATATATCATGACATTAGTGTGGTATCGGGAAATATTGGTATTAAGGGGTTCGATATCGATATATATTGATAGATATTTTTATTAATATTGAACTCGTGAATGTAGTGAACTTTCTGCCACTGATACGGCAAAATATCGTGATTCAGTCGCATTATCGGTGCCTAATGTTAATATATGTTGGCCGGTATTTCGATACAAGAGCAGTCTTCTCACTCCGTAATCTTCATTTCTCTTATTCTTGCAGGAGAAGTTGCCACCGACTGACTCGAGGCTAAGGCCGGACCAAAGGTATCTGGAAAACGGGGAGTTCGGGAAGGCAAATGCAGAGAAGTTGCGTCTAGAGCAGCGGCAGCGACAGGTATGGCCCATGATATCATCTTTGATTGTTTGAATTATGGTAGCATGTTTTTCTATTATTTCGATTCAGATTCATATTAAGCTGCCTTTGTCTCGTAATAATCGTGTTGGTTAAGATGGTCTCTGTTTGGACCTGTTAATTTGTTTTAGTAAAACAGGGTGATTCAGCAAGTACTATTTATAACCCTCTATTGGCCTAAATGACTGATCTTATACGCATTTTATTTTCCATGGGCGATCTTATTTAATGAAACTTAGGACTTTTGTTGGTGTAGGCTCGGCAAATGCAGGAGAGGGGTTGGAAGCCCCGATGGTTTGCGAAGGACAAACAAACCGATACGTACAGATACATTGGCGGATATTGGGAGGCCCGGGAACAAGGAAACTGGGAGTCGTGCCCTGACATATTCGGCCAAATCTCATCGGATCAGTTGTTAGAGTGAAGTAAGTAGCACGGTGAGCTTATTGCCGCCTCGCTAGTCTCGGGAATTTTTCGTTCCTATTTCCTATGATTCTTTTCCTCCGACATTAAACTGGCGATGGAGGGTCGGTAATAGACCGACGCAAAGATACCCCCCATAATATGAAATTTATGCATGTTAGGTTATGTTGGCAGAAGGGAAGAACAATAAAATGAATTTTGTTTTTCTTGTTTGTACATCTCAATGTTGGTTATTGTAGTGTGGCTAGTGGACCATGCTATGGCGATAGAAACGACGTCGTTACGTCACGGCGCCGTGAAGATCCGGATGTTTAAATGCTCATCTTCTGACTGCTGACTTCTGAGTGGACCATGTTATTGTGGTTAGTGGACCATGCTATGACGATAGAAACGACGTCGTTACGTCACGGCGCCGTGAAGATCGGCTTGTTTAAATGCTCATCTTCTGACTGCTGACTTCTGAGGGATGTGCGGTGGTCCCGTCATTGACCGACGGAGAGCGACCGCAGTCGCAATCGCCGGAGAGGAAGGTACAGCTCAGCACAACTCACGAGTGCTCTCTTATTATTATTTTTTTTTCCAAAATTAAAATAATATATTAAATTATTATTTTAAATTCTAACTCCGCTTATTTATTAAAAATAAAATAGTTTAATATTTAAAATAATCATTATAAAATGTAAAAAAAAAAAAAAACTGCTTTATTTTTATATATCCCACGAGGTCCTCGTTCGCGGGTTCCCTGCACTTAAAGGAATTAAGACTATAACGGCGATGTATTATTCTATAATACTTATATTTTAAAATATGTATTGAATTTAATTAAATATATAATTATTATTCAATATTTGATTAGAGTAACGTGGCGGTCGTGATCGAGTTGTTTTGAGTGAATAGCAGAAAATTTAAAGTTAAGTATATTCTATTTTCTTATTATAAATTGTAAGTGGACGAAATGCAAAATAAGTTAGGTTAATGAAAAATAATTATCCATCAATTTTTAAAATAATAGAGATAAATAAAATTTACTTTAATTTTACCCCTAATAACTCATTAAATATTATTCCAAACCCGGCGTTTCTCACGCACATCCGCTCCTCACTTTCTCTCAGCGGAAACCATAATCTGGCTAATTTGGGGGAATTTTATCCGTACGAGAGATAAAAAGACTCATTTTTTATATCATAACTATTTATTTTAGAATAAATAATTATAATTTAATTAAAATTTTAAAAAAATAAAAAGTTAGTTAAAATTATTTATTTTAAAATAATTAAATTATAATTATTTATTTAAAAATAAACAATCAAGATGTAGATAATAAGTGCCACTATTTTTTTTGAGAAATAGTACAATACTTGAGTTGTTGGGTAACAACTAGTCAAAATTATTCATGCTCACTAGGACGCCTTTTTAAGATGTGTCACTGGATTCGAATTGTTGTATGGATTAGGAGCCTCCTGGTCTTCGATTGTGGGTCAAGTTTAAGAGGGTCCAAACTCTATCTAAGATAACCTGAATCTTGTGTAATATAATGAACAAATAAGATGTCAGAGGATTGGTGAGACTAACTGTTTGATTTATCCTCCGATATTTAAGTCAAAAATTTTTCTAAAAGAAGGTAAAGATAGAGGATGCAAAGTGTTATGATGCACAGGTGGAGAGAAAGAGAGTGATGGCAGAGGTCTTGGTTTCGGAAGTTGCGTTCGACGAGGAGCGGCTTGTAGAGTGCGCTCGTAGGTGAGTAGCTGTGAGAGACAGAGAGAGAGATTGCTCCCTCTGAGAATTGATGCTTCGAGAGTAAGAGAGAGAGAGCTCTTTGTTCTTTCTGAGCAATCGAGAGTAAAGATTGTTCTCTTTCTTTTCACCGGCAGGAGTGAAAGGCTATTTGTAAGGTTGTCATTAATTCTACGTGTCTTGGACACCAAGGGCTGGTGATAGCTATCCTGCGAGGATTCGCAAAACTGCCTGTTCGACAGTGGAAGCCATCAATAGCAGTTGTCGTTTAGGATGGTGTGTCTGTAGGTGGTCCTGCAAGTACGTTTACTGGCAACGACAGTTATCCATTTGGGGGTGCTCAGGCGATCATGGGGCGCTTTTTCAACACATTCGCCAAGCTACCACGGCAGGTGTCTTTTGCACGTGTGCTATGCTTTGATCAGGCTGTTGAATGCAAAGCTGGAAGGTTCCCTACGCCATGATTGGCTGGTTCACGGGGATGGTCTACTCGGCCTACTTGTCGCTTTTCTTTACCTACCCATCACGAGTTAGACCACGCAGTGGTGTCCTCTAAGCTTCGTGCCATATGAGACCCTGCTGGGTTTCAACCCCCTGGGCATGCCGATGGACAGGCTCTTTTCTAGGCCGGTTGATAAGATTATAGAACCCATCACTAGCCCTCTATGTTGGGTTGCTGGGTCTCTCCAATTCCCTACGTGTCTGATGATGGGACGTTTCTTGCTACGGCTAGCTCATGCATTCTTTTTTGAGGCGTTTTGCAGCTTTCCATGCAAGTGCTCGTCGATATGATGCTCTGTTTGGAAAGATTTCCTAGAGATACTAATTCTATGTGAACGGCACCTGTAGACACGACCTTCTGCATTAATGGCTCACCGATCCCCTTTTTTTACTATAAAAGGAGGGCCTTCCTACTCCTTGCTTCATGAATCAGTCCATCAATTAAGTGGTGTGAAAGTTCAGAACAGGCATGGAGCCAGCGCTGCCATTAGTCGGGATCGTGATGAATCAGATGGATCTCTAAGAGATTCAAAGAAGCGTTCGAAGTCTGCCATGATTTTCCTACTCCGGTTGTTCTCTTGTTGTAACAAGGGTAGTCCGATCATAGGGTGGATGTTATCTTCCTCCTCCTGCTGGCACTCAATTGAACATGCTCAAGGAACTTTGAAGGGTAGGCACTCTTGCCTGTCTGATGTGCTCTCGGATCAGGGCGAGCGTCGCCGCCTTTGATTTTTCCTAGAGGGGTTGCTTCCAAAGGTTACTTGAGAAGGATCTTTCGGAGTCTTCTCGGGACTGGGTTGTCGTCAATGTGTGGGGTTTGACTCTGTTCCATAGGCAACGGCTCGTCTCGATGGAAGATCTCTGGGAGGGGGGTCTCCCATGTAAGGGCGGTGGTGTCTTTGCTTTGCTTTTCGCAATGGATGGCTTTCCTATCATCCCCTGCTGTGTCCGGTCTCCAGTTGGGACAGTCGATGGGAAGATAGTCCCCAAGAACATAGCTGTGTTTCACTTCCCGGTGTGGTTGTCTTCCCGGATCGAGGTTTTTGGAGAAAAGTGCTTGCTTATCCTTTGTATGTTTGTCCTAAGAAAATAGGATTTTGGTAGTTAAATCGTTGTTCTACGTACCTTTTATCTCTTTTTCAAATTGTACATCTGTTGCTAGGAGTAATGTACTTTGTAGAAAGGAATCGATGAATGAAACTACCAAGCATTTTTCTGTCTTCATTGTATGGCTCCAATACTCTTCCTGATTTGAATGATTTAAACGTTTTGATGCTGCCTTCGACTGCTTGGGCCTTACCAGTTTGACAGTTCAGCCCTGTTGGCAACTCGGTTTCTATTGGTTTGACTCACGGTTGCTTTTCCTGACGCTCGGTCAGGACACGGCTGGTCGAACCAGCCAAAAGTTCACCAAGGCCATGCATCATCAATCCATGATCTGGGAAAGTGATGCGCCAATGCATCGATAGCTAAACTGTGTCACTATCATGTCAATCAAATTGCCAGAGCACATTGACTGCGATGGGAAGTTGTGACGACCCGACTTTTATTACCATCAAAAGCCGTCGTCAAATCTAAAGTTCTTACAAATAACAGATATAAAAGT
>JAOVVI020004141.1:0-18039 GCA_028571085.2 Nepenthes alata | reverse complement strand
CCAAAAGAGGTCGAATTCTAAACCTCGGTTACATCACCGAGCGGCCCAAAGGAGGTTGATTTCTAAACTTCAATTACATCACCGAGTAGCCCAAAGGAGGTTAAATTCTACGGTTACATTACCGAGCGGCCCAAAGGAGGTTAAATTCTAACGTTACATCACCGAGCGGCCGAAAGAATGTTGAATTCTAAACCTTGGTTACATCACCGAGCGGCCCAAAGGAGGTGAAATTCTAAACCTCGGTTACATCACCGAACGGCCCAAAGGAGGCCAAAAGTTTAAAAATCAGATTTTTCAAAGATGGCAAGTCGACAAAGTCAAACAAACAGCGTCCTATCAGAAACATGCCGAGGGTTAAAAATTTCAAACCACCTGGCATGGGGGCTAATGATGGGTTCGGTAAACCTGGCCCAAGAAAAAATTCAACCGCTTTATCTAATTTACGGACGGTTATCACCGACGGTTAACTATGGATAAGATTCAACTATTTTGGCGGTTGACTATGGATAAGACCTCTGTCTATATAAAGACCTCATCCCAACAAGAGGAGGAGGAGAAGGAACGGGAGAGAACCGTAAGGAAAACGGTCGAAAACCTCCCGAAAAAAAGATAAGAAGGAGGCTATACCTCCATCATCCCGGGTGGCCAAGATAATTTTTCAAGGACCGATCCAAACAATCTCCATCTCCCTCCAAGAGATTCCCTTCAAGTGACATCCCTTCGGAGGCATATGTCTAAGCCGTTCACCAGCTGAACGCCATAAAATACTCCATCAACCAAATATACATCATCTATTTATCTTTCTATATTCTTGGAAATGTATTTGACTTGAGCGTCGGGGGGTTTATGGTGGGAATAATTTCCGCCGACTTCTGACCTCTAGTTTTCAGTTATGTTGTACAGGATTTAGATTCAAGACTATGAAGATCAGATTCGCATCAGATCAACCAGCAAGAAGATTAGATTTGCGGCCCCCAATCCATAGGATAATCCAAATTTTTGGTACGTAACAATTTCAAAAAATATAAATATGACTAATGTATTTATAACAAAATTGCTCATTTGAATAATCAGTGAAAGCTCACTTTAAGTTTGAGAGATAATTACAAATGAAATATACACATTTTTTACAACTTAATAAACAGACTCAATCTATGTAAAAATACTTATAATAATAAATTTTATAGATCTATCATAATTTTTTTAGATTGTGCCCAACTAAAATATTATAAATTTAAATAATCCCTTTTATAAAGAATAAACGTTATTAAAATAAGATAACACTACTAATTTGAATACAGAAATGAAATAAAAAATAAATAATTGAAAACACTTTTGCTTCTACCTGTTGCCTTTGAATTAAAGGGGCTTCTATCTCTTAAATGATGAATCGATTTATTCTTTTTAATTATTTATTTTTTAATAAATAATTATTATTTAATTATTATAAAATAATTAAATATAATTATTTATTAAAAAATAGTGAACTGTCTTAGGTTTCCCGAATTCATTGGCCTTTGCGGACAAGAGAGAGGGTTAAAAAAATATAAACAACAAATAGAGAGAAACTGCCGTGGAATATGCACAGGATGGCGATAGAAGCAACGCCGGCAGAAGCATCGCGTGAGGCGCCGCCGAAGCAGGTGGCAATGGCAATGGAGTTGCTAGGGCAAGCAGCCCGCCTCATAGCGGACATAAGGCTGGGCGCTGATCGGTTTCTCGAAGCACTTTTCCTGTCGGCTGAGCCTCATCAGTCCAATAAACCCTTGCATTTGATTCTCAAAGAAGAGTCTGCCATGCGACAGCACCTCCAAGACCTTCGCAATATTGGTAAATATATTTCTTCTTCACTTCTCTTTTTGTTGTTCAGTTCAGGCTTTCTCTTGGCTTTAAATTTTCAAAGTGAATTTCGTCAGTCCTTTGGTTTAGTTGAATAAATGTGACAAATCAGTCCTTTGGTTTCTCAATTCGTTAAGAAACTTTATTATTGTAAAATACATAAAATACTTCGTTAAAAAAAATCTTGATCAATGTTGTAGTCAGAAACTCCCTTTATTTCGTCACTGATCTGAGTAGAGTTCTTCCTTGTGTTGATAATTAGCTCACCTGTTGTATGAAATTTGAATCATTTTCGCCTGGTTCTATGCTATTACAAACAAAATGTTTTTTCCTTTATTGGAGGAATGCTTTTTTTGGTTCAGGGAACACGAAATTTAGATTTAGATGTGGAACTGTTCTACTTAAATTGCTATTAGTTGGTTCATGCTGATGGCGTAAAACACTGGAATCGAGATTAATCTATCCTCTCTTTAGCAAACCCAGCAGGAAACCAACGAAAAGCGCTAACAATTATGAAGCAATTTTTGCGTGGAAATCTCCTTCAAAGAATGAGGGTAAAAACCACAAAACTTGGAGAGTCCAAAGAGCTCCATTTTAATGAGTTAGGTTACATTAACCTACTACTCGTCACACCTTGGCACACAATTCTGGTTACAACAAAGTTCCAACAACACAAAAGAGAGCCAAGGAGAAAACTGAATGGGTAGAACTATTCTACACCGCAGCAGCATATCAGGAAGTCAGGTTTTTTCACGATTTAGAGTGACATACCGAAGATTAGGAACAAAAACTGTTGTTAAAATGAACACCTACTTTTTCTCCTTTTCTCTTCTTTCTCTCTTACGTTACTTTGAAAATCAACTTGTCATTTGCCCTAGCTTTCACACGTGCTTTTATATTGAGTCAGGAAACTATTGTGGCGCTCGAGCTCTAGCTACTGCCAATCTGTCGTCAACATCAAGCAATAACATGAAATTACCATCAAAGAATTACTGCCTAAAAAATGTAGTGGTAAAAAGTTATGTTCTGGTATACTTGTGCTATAATTCAAACTAAGCCATGTAATTTTTCTAGCATTCTTTTATTTTTCTAGAAATTTAGGTTAATTTAGTTTGAAATTTAGCATTATAGAAAAAATTAGATACTTCATTATGAAAGTTAGAACATTTCAACATATAATAGTTTCAAATGCCAAAAAGTCCAAAACATATATATGGTAGAATGAATTTAAGAAATCTTCCTTCATATCTAACTGTTGCCTATTGCTTTGATTGATTGCTTGTGTTATCATACTTTCAATTAGTGACTTACTTGCGTTATACATACTAGACACTATTTCTTACTCGTGATTGAGTCTTGGGATCGACCTTTAGACTTCATTGTGATTCAGGGTCAACTTTGTTGGTATCTGGCTCCCAAAAGGTACTAACGCATTGCATGATTTTGGGGCTAAAAATCTCAAATTGTCACAACTTGTATAAGAGTTTGACTTACAAAAAGAGAGGCATTAAAGGCTACATTTTTAGGGAGAGCTAAAGCTTTAGAGAGAGTGGTGATTGAATTGGAAGAGTGAGACAAATCATTCGATAGGGTGGAAAGATGTGCAGATAGTCTTACTAGCCAATTGAGGTCCCTTAAAGAAATGATCAAGGACCTAACCAAGGATGTCCATGATCCGATAAAAGTACTATAAGAAGAAAATGCCGAGCTCACATGTAAGGTGAGCCTTTGAGTATATGTTGTCATGAGTGATGGTTGCTCCTTTAGCAATAGTAGAGTCAAGTCTTCAAAACCTCGTACATATGGTGGTGTGTAGGATTTAAAGGAGTTTGATAATTTCATCTTTGACTTAGAGCAGTACTTTTGAGTTGTAAAGGTGTACCCAAAGGAGGCCAAAATATTCATGGAACAATGTACCTAATCGTTGATGCCAAACTATGATGGTGTACCAAATATGAGGAGAGTACCTATGCAAGATTGAAGATTGACTCGTGGAATACGTGAGAGTTGAGGGCACCATGATAAAAATATTAGTATCGATATCAGTTGTGACCATATCGGTATCGGATAGCATGTATTAGTATTTGATATATTAAAACAAGAACTTTTCTATGAATCATAAGCTGACAGGCTAATATTGGCTATTGCGATATATTATAGATAGGGCAACAATCCCAATTTTGTAGTGATATTATCCGATGAATATAGGTTGATATTCAATATATTAGTCAATATTTCGTTCTATGAATTGGACAATTCTAGTCAGCGAATATTGTATTCACGACTCGGTGAATACTATAGCGTTAAGCACTTGAGAACAATCAAAGATTACGTCAAAGATTTCTTGGTGTGCATGTTAGACATCAAGAACAAGTATGATGAGGACTATTTCTTTCACTTCTTTGATAATTACAGTTTTGGGCTCAGACAGAGTTGTTTAGATAGCGAGTATAAGATTTGACTTGAATTTGATTGTAGGAGAAGACTAGTTGATTTTGTCACCGAGAGGACTTCTTAATTAAGGACTGATGGTTACCTTGGAAAGAAGCTTGTGCAGATTGTCTCTATTGTTAACAAGCTGAAAGTAAAGCCCAATGTGGAGGAAATAAGTACCGAAAAAAATTCATTGCTTATAAACTTCCAGAGTTCTAAGAGATGTATTAGTATGCTGACGAGAAAGCAGACACCAAGGTGGCATGGTACCCATACGAAGGAGCTTTGAATTGTCTACAAAAGGAGAGGATTAACTAGACTTTGAGGAAGATGAGAACAATGGGGACCAAGCTTGCATGTGTGTAGTCCACACCCTTTATGTGATGGAGAAACATGCCTAGATATGCATTAGATCTCATGTACATTGTGCGATGGTTAACAAGGGTGTCACTCATAACTTCATGGTTGGGACCTAAGTGGAATGGTTACGTATATGAATGGAGTGAGATAGAGGCTGTTAACTCAAAGGCAAGGCGTACTTTTGGTGTTGTCAAGTTAATGTTGTACAACTTGGAGGGTGAAACGAGAAACTAGACTTCATGACATCACCTGTGAATGACTTTGACTTGATCTAGGTATGGACTTTCTTAAGGTGATTAAGGGAATGCCTCACTTGAACTCAATACTACTCATGGGAGAAAGTATATGTCTGGAAAATGCCTCTGAAAAGCCGGAGGAGTCTGAGAGGATGTGCAAGGATAGGGTGTTGTTTGCAATCTATTTTAAAAGAGTAAGCCTACCTTTCTTTTGACTTTATTTGTAAAGAAAGAAGTCAAAGTTGGTTTGCCGCTGTTCGAAGTCAGCCACTTCCTCGAAGAGTATGTAGATTGATATCCACGGAGTTGTCCAAGGGATTCCTTCCATATAAAGCTATGGATCACTAGATTGGCCTGACATTAGGGGCTAGACTGCCTACTTGAATAGCATATAAAATGACACCCCTAGAGTTAGTAGACCTTTGGAAGAAACTAGATGGGGTGATCAGCTATTTAGATTGGTAAGTTTCAAGATCGCGTGCTCATTCCTTGGCTTTGCTACTTAATTGTAATGCCCGATATAAATTATGATATCATTAAATTAATTTTGGGTCATTTTGAAAATAATCATACAATGAAAATTAAAGAAAAAGTTTCAAGATCGCGTGCTCATTTTGGGTCATTTTTTGACTTTGGAGTATGAGACTTCTGGATTTATAATATTTGGACATTGAGCCTTTAAATAATTTTTTACTCTAGACTATTTTGGTATTCTTTTATGGATTATGAATTTTTGTGTATGAAATTGTATTTGGACTTTGGCATTGGACAGTTAACATTTGGTTCATTTGAAATATCACATTTTTGCATGTGTTTTATTACTCCATTATGTTTTGATGGACACGTGTTTTGTTATTATATATATATATGTATATACTTGTTGAGCTTTTGATTTATAATTTGATGCTGTTTCTAGCCATTTCAGATTAAAGGGCTATGGATTATTTGCAGAGAACTTGGATGAGGATGATTGGAAGATTTTGTCTATATTTTGATGTGTTTGGATTTGTTTTGGATTCAGCATATTCGAGGAGTGATGTGTATATTATTGATAGCAGTTTATATTATTTGGGGATTCTCTTCCGAATTATGGTGTTTTTTAGATTCATGCAGATTTGATGTTGTGATTGTATAATATTATATGTTTCCAAACAATTTGAGGTGTAAATTGATACATTGATTTTGCTCTCATAGGTGTCTTATTATAGGAAGGTCATCCAATAGCGTACAAGAGCCGAATGAGGTAGGGCGACGATATGTATCCCAGGAAGAGGAGTTGATAATAATCTTGCATTGTTGTAGGACGTTAAGATACTGTTTGCTCGACTCTAAGTTTGTGGTGAAAACTGACAGCATTGTTGCCAGCTGTATTCTCACACAACAAAAGTAGGCTTTAAAGTAGGCTTGGTAGCAATTCTTAACAAAATTTGACCTGGAGCAGTAGCATAAAGTTGGAGGTTGCAACCAAGTTGTAGAGGCTCCAAGTCGGAGACTAGACTTTGCTTCCATGTCTCCAGCCTCCTATCTTCTAATGGTATTGCCACAACCATCGGGGAATAGGTAGAGATGAACTTAGATAAGGATCCTATCGACATGGCTCTACTTCAACTGATTTGAGAAGGCAATATTTGATGATTTTGGTTGGTGATTGATTGATATTCATGGCAGGATGCAAAGCTTTCATACTTAAGGCTTGAGAATTAAAGGATGCTCCCTAAGGAGTGTCATGACACCCTCTGGGTCAGTCACCTGTAGTAATAGTGTACGTTAAGCTTATTGCAATAGGGATACTATTGGGCCAAGATGAATGTCAATGAGATGAGTTTTAAAAATACCTATTTCACCTACTAGCAGGATAAGATCAAGTGTCAGAAACTGGTAGGACTAGTAGAACCCTGTTAAAGCCAAAGCCTAAACCGTCACTCCTTTCACTCGATTGCAATCCCCTCACATTCCCTAGTATACTCTACGAGAGTGTGTTCCTAGGCTTCATTGCTTGGTTTCCCTAGGTTGGGAATAGTCGTGCATCTTGGTGGTTGTAGACTGTGACATCCTGAATATTTTTGTGTTATTCAAATTATGTCATACATTTAAAGTAGTTTCAAATTGGTTTATCTAATTGTCATATCTCGTGTATGCTTAGGATATAATTATTTTTAATTAGAGGTTTAAATAATTGGGGAATTATTATTTTGCAGTGTAGGGAAATCCTAGGAAATTCATAGAATTATTAATTGGACACCTAATTACTACCTGTGTTAGTACCCTAATTAGCATTTAAAATTAAATCCTATTTAGCCTAAGTGGTGGCTGGGGATGAGTGGGCAAATATTGTGCATGAAGTGGCTAATGATTAATCATTCCTTAACACTTGTTTTAAGAGGCGGCTTAAGGCCCCTATCAAATTAACACATGGAGTTGGACGTGGCATGAGGCCTGTTTGTATTAAAAAGGGGCATGTAACCTTGGGTGTCATATTTTCCTGCTTCACTGAGAGCAAGTAAAAGGAGGGAACTAAGGAGATGAATAAGAGAAGGAAAAAAAGGGAAATCTTTTTTGAATTTGAGTAAGTAAAATTATTATTCTAACCTTTCATTTTTTCTCTATTAATTCTACAATTTCAGAATTTTGTATCCATATTTGATCAAGATGGATTATGTTGGAGATAATGTTGGAATTATATAGCTAGGGAAAATTTGATGATACTTCAAAATTTCATGATAAAAGTTGTATATTATGTGGTCACATGTTAGAATTTGACTTGTGTCAAATATTGATGACATAATTGAATAATTTGGTGCTATATGATCTATATTTATTGAATAGAGCTCAAATGCCAGTCTCTTGGACATTGATGCTTGAATGACATTTGAGAATGCTGAACTCAGAATAGTGGCATCTAAGCTAGCATTTGAGTGCCGTACAAACACCAAAGAAAAAATTTTGTTGGAAGCTTTTTGGTTACTCCTGTTTTTCTGTTTATTGTTGGTAACATCTCTTGATAGATCATAACCTGACAATGAGGAATTTACATAGATTTTGTGGCCAAGCATGATGATATTTTTTTTCCAATAAATTTTGTAGCAATATGGTGCTATGATGATAAAATAAGGTACTGTGTATTATGATTGAATTATGTGGAAGTAAGAATTTTAAAGAATACTTCTCTACGCATAAGTTTTGGTGATACAAGATCATACGGTGACTATAGAAATTATTGAATAGTATTTATTGAAATAGAAATGATGAATTAAATCCCTTCTTGAGGGCAAGAGTTAAGTTGAAGATTCATATGGTTATCAGTTCTGTTTTAATCAAGGTAATTTACATTTATGTTGTTGAATGGAAAATTGAAGTTATTAAGATATTTGAAATTTGAGAATTATCATATTTTTAATGGTAAAAAGGATGTTGGAATTAATGTTGTCTAAATTGATGAGAATTGATCATGTAAATGTTGTGTTAATTTATTCTAAAGGAATTATAGGATTGTTTGGACAAGTGCATGAGCTGGAATGGTCTTTGGTGTGGATCGCTTCTGGATACTTATTTTCCTCCAATCCAATTATGTTGATGACCCTATTATTTCTTGAAAGCTCAGAAATTGACGTTGGTTGTCTTACTTGTTTAGTTTCTAGCTCTTTAGATTTGTGTCAGCATTTCTTACATAGATTGTATGTTTTCCCATGATTTTATTGTTATTGACATTCTCGGAGGAATGTGTTAAAGAATTACATGAGAAAATAACTTAAGAGTACCGGTGTATGGACCCTAGATATTCTCTGTTATAAGTTTAGAACAGTACAATACTCCATGGATAAGGAAAAAAAAAATGAAGACACTAGGGATTTATGGAAGATGGAGACTGGGGTCCTTATTGTAGTTTGCAATATTTGATTCTGAGTTTATTTTTGTGATCTTGAGGATATTACTATGTGTTGGTTTATTTTTCCTTTGGAACCTTTATGTTTCAGATATCTAGGATATCCAGCGCAGCATAGGCTGTGACATCTCTACCCACAGATGCAACTCACTCTCTTGTACTGCTATGGAGTGATAGGGAGGAGTCTTATTTTTATTGATTGACTTACCCCACAAATGGGGGTGTTTGTAAGTTGGCCTTAGGTTCATAGTGGTGGAAATTGGATTCTCATCAATCTTGTCTCGTTTTGGCATGTTGAATATGTGGAAATTTAGGAACATGTTTTATTTCATGTATTATATATATCATATTATGCTTGTTAGCAACTCTATGATATTTGAGTTCCTCGGATTCTATTGGCCTCTATTGTGACTTGATTCTTGATTATGGATTGCTTTATGGGCTTTTGACTCATTCTTTTTACTTCTCCTTTCTCTTCAAGAGTGAACTGCCAGTTGCCATATGTTTGAGGCGGTTTCACCAGAATGGGGTTAGGTTGGAGGATTTCTTAGATGTTTAGTTGGAGGTCTTTGAGTCTCTATGGATTTTGTTTGGATTTTAGATTTCTTGTCTGTTTGTATAATAATGGAATGTAGACTGTTGTAAATAATAGATGTTAATATTTGGTCTGTATGGCTTACGTGATGTAAGTGTGTTTTGAAGTTAATGATTTGGCGTTAATGATTTTGCACACGCAATCCTTCTTTTTACTGCATAATGAAACCCTAGGACTGCTGTATGCAGATCTCTTTGTGCAAATCACCATAAAAGGAAGGAATCTTTATATCCATATGCCCAACCTCCAAATGAAGACTAGCTACAATAGCCATAACTACACAAATTGATGACATCTTTACAATCGAAGAGAAGATTTCATCAAAATCTTCTTTTTGATTGAATCCCTTATTGAGGTTGAGAGGTGCATTCTTTGTGCTTCCCCCTTTGTATCCACCTGTTTTTCAAAGTACTTTTACCTCTATGGAACTTCACCAGCTAGAAAGTGTCATCACGCCTTCCATGGCTTCTGCATAGCATTTGGGTTCTGCCCATTGATAAGAAAAAACGTACTCATCAACAGAATGCTGCATGAAGGTTGATGATCCCCAGTAGAACTCCTAAGTGGAGAAACTGGCGGAGCCTCTTGTACTGGAAACTTCTCATGGATATCGTTTGTCTCCACCTACGTTGGAGCATCTACATCACCTGTACCATGCTGGTCATCCTCAACTTCATCTCCAATCAGTGTTGGCATATTTTTTAGAGGAACCAGACCCAAGTCAATCAAATTGTCACCACACATTGAGGACCTTTTCAGTATGAACTGGTCTTCCGCAAACACAGCATCTCGAGTTCTTACAAGCTCCTTTTAATGAGATTATACAAGCCTGTAACAGACTCCTCTTGACCTGTTGTGCCTTTGTATCACTCTTGGAACTCTCATCTTTGGGAATGTGCACAAAAACATTGCACCTAACGACATGCAATGCAAGTAGTGCTAGGAAACAGTTTTCCTGACCAAACTCTTATCTTTTGGCATGAGATTCAGTACATGTACAACCGTTCTTTAAGCCTCACCCCAAAAGGATCTAGGAAATTGTGCTTGTGAAAGTTGACATCTCACCCTTTTCACCAGCATCTTATTCATCTTCTCAGAAAGCTGATTTATCCAAGGAATTTTCAGCGGCGTCCTTTGATGCTGAATGCCATGTTGTCTATATTATGCACCAAAATGGCCATAGTATTTGCCTCCATTATCAGTTCTGATGCATTTCAAATTCTTGCCGGTTTGTCTCTCAACTGAGGCCTGTAACTGCATAAGACATCCAGCACTTGGACTTTTGTTTCAAGGTGAACGTCTATAGCTTCCTTTAATGATCATCAATGGAGGTCACAAAGTGGATCGCATCACCAGGTGTTTTTGTTTTCATGGGAGCATACATCACAATATACCAAATCAAGTGTACATGGCTTTCCTGAAGGATGGAATGACTTAGAAGGTAACTGTGGTTTGCTTCCCCACCAACAGTGAGCACATTTCTGCGAGGATGTATTCTTTAATCTGGAAGAAGGTTCTTCTTAGCCAAAATCATCAACCTTTCTCTTATTTGCGTGGCTAAGATTGTTCTACCACAACTCCATTATGCCTTCATACTACACCGCAATAATAATGCCTTTGGAAACTCTTATTTATATCTATTACAGTGAAGAGCAGTTCTTACCCCAACCATAACCATAGTTCCTTTCGTGAGCTTCCATTGACAATTTCTAAAGGTGTTCCCGAATCCTCATCAACAAGTTGTCAATAGAAATCAAATTCAAGCAAATGTTTGGAATACTCTTGGCTTTTTTCAGTACCCATTTTGTGTAATTGTTGGTCTCCAAGCACACATCTCCCATACCAATGACTTTAGCTAAGCCTTTATTCCCCATCTTGACATCCCTAAAGTCACTGACGCTATATTTGGTTGTTAGAATGGAATAAGTTACAAATAAAATAACTATTCTCAGAGAATGGAATAATATAGGAATAGAGTTTAGAATCATATTTTATTATTTGGTTAGTGACCTGAAATATGTAAAATTGGATTAGGAATTGATTTTTTAGTATTTGGTATACAATAATAGCAAAATGAATAACTAAGAAATTAATATAAAATGACTCTTTTACCAAAATAATATTCCGACATATAATAAAATGTTTAACTAAACCTACTCAAAATTGAGTTACTTGATCGGCTTGGTCTTATTGACCTAAAAGTTTATAGGGCTTAGTCAAAGTATATTGATATTATAGACGGATACGATCAAGAAATTAGACATGATTTTTTTTGGGGCCGGTATGATCACTGGTTAAAATAACCGATTTAGGTTGATCTAGTTTGGATTATAAATTTTTTTTACATATGTATTTTTTATTTCAAATACATACCAAGCTTAGAAAATTATTTTAATAGATTATATGTTCGTGTAATTAATAATTTTTATTTAAATATATACTGAGGTGGTATTTTAATCTATATATCATATTTTTCTAAAATAATTTATATTTTTACTTATTTTTATGTATCTCCGAATTTTTAATGAAAAAGTACTTAAAAATAGAAAATGTCCATATCTCGGCTCGAACCAACCTAGTTTAGATTATAAATATGTCTGGCCCGATCTGCTTTAGTGGTCATAAATTTTCATCTAAATTCGATTCGAATTTGGCTCAAATCCAATTTAGATTAGTTTTGGTTCGGGGTAAGGGTAAGTAGAAAAATATCTTGGAATAATTTTTTGATAACCTGGAATAAAAAAATGCCAGGAGCTGGTTTTTTTCTTCCTTGCTTTGAATTATTCTTACCACTATAGTAATCGAATGATAGAATAGTAATTCCTTTGAAAATAATGTAGAAATAAAATTTTCATTCCATTTTACCAAATGTGCCACGAGTGTCTGAGATGCACCAAAATCCTTCCCAGATGTAGCATGATTGGAGGTACTGCACTCTGACTGAGCTCAAACAATGTGCATTTAACCTCACAATTGCATGATAGTGTGGTGTAGTCTTATTCGGTAAGTTGGGATTTTATTCATAGGGAATTATACTTCTATGTAGTAAAAAATTGCAATTAATTATGTAAGCTATGATTTTGAAAAGCAAGGAAAAATAATGATCTAGAAGAGCTAAGAGTCGAAATGTCGAAGTAAAGGAAAATATAGGTAGCACAGTGCTAACCATGGAATAAAAAAGGTGCAAGAATCAAATGATTGAAATGTAAATTGTGAAAATGAAAGGGGATGTAGATAGCGCAATGTTAGCCATAAAGAAAATTGGCAGGAAATTAAACTACATAAATAATATAAGGTTTGGCGTTGCAATGCCGACCATGAGACTAGGCAGCGCAATGCTTCCCATAGAAGTAAAACAACAAGAAACTAAATTGTGTGAATAGTAAAAGGATTAGATGGTGTAATGTCGATCATAGAAATAAAGTGGATAAATTAAACAATAATAATAACAAAAAGTGTAAGCTGTGCAATTCCTACCATAGAATTAAAAAAATAAAAATAAATGGAGTGGAAATTAAATTACAGAAATTAAATTATAACATGAATTGTAAAAACAAATTACAACACGTCTTCCATCCATGACATAAAGATGTTGCTCCCGAACTTTTGTCTAACTAATGAAATATTGATTTTTATAGTATAGCTAAATGCTCTAGTGTCAGCATAACATCAAACTAGTCAGAGAAGGTTGTGAAATCTTCTATCGGTATTCATGATGAAAATATGAAGCAAGAGATTTTGAGAACTTAATTTTAAAAAAAATCTTCACTATTAAAAAAAATATAAATTTTGGCATGCAACACCTAATTAAACTCTAATATGCCAATTAAAAAGTAAACTTAAACACTTCTAAATTTCTTCTTAATCTAAAATTACTAAACTAACAAATACTATTAAACACTTGGTCAATTTTTACCAAGTTATCTAACACACTTCACCAACTAAAACTAACATAAAAACACCCCTACCATACAATTATTTCAAAGAAAAGGAAAGAAACAAAGAGGAATTGTGAAAAATCAAACCTTACCAAACTAACTTCTAATTTTTGCTGGTTCTAAACTTTCAATTTGATAAATAAATTTATATAAATTTTGACAATATTTTGTCAGCATTTCTACTATTATTAGAGAAAAATTAGAAAGAAGAAAATCTAAGAAAAGAGTAAAGAAAACAATAAACGTTTTTTAACTTGCATTAAATAATAAAATAGGACATTAAAGTTTAACACATATCTCTTAAAATTAAAATGCTAAAATGCAAGACATCATGTACATTAGACTAAGAGATGAACTTGGCTTCTTCTACAAAAAAACTTGCGACTTTCTCTACATAACTTAACTAGAAGAAAATGAAAAACTAGTAACTAGTCTGCCCAACTACCTCTCCCAAGTTTCCTATATATAGGAAAATGAGCCATAGTAAAATAATGGGGGGAATGAAGGTGAGGGAATTTCGGCCAAAAAATATGGAAGAAGAGAATGTGTAAGCATGGGCACCATGTCACTTGTCAGTTTTACACAATTTCCTTCTCTTTTATTTAATTTTCTTCATTTTCTTCATGGGTTGGCAAAATTAAGGAAAACAGGGCCCCATTTTCTTTGAATTATCCACATTTGGTAGGCTTGGGCCCCTTTTTGATTTCTTTGGTTAAAGCTCATCAATTTTAACTCAATTGGACTTTATTTTCCGAGCTTTTTTTATTTTCCAACAAAATTCAAAGAAAAAAATAAATTGATAAAATAATATTATTAACATATTATTGCTAGAGAATAATAATTAGGGAAAAAATCATAATTATTTGCAATTATCATTCTCAATCACCCAATTGGTCTCATTACTCGCAACATTTACAACGTCATCATCAAACATAGCAAGATAATCACTTATGGTGGCCACAGCTCTGTCAGCATTGTTGCCATCATCTCTCTTCTATTCCTTCTAAGTTTGTTGTTGCTCTTGACAATACTTCTTGATATGCACCTTTTGACTGTAGTGGTAACACTCAACATAAGTGAACTTGTTGGACTTGCTTTTGCTTCTTTCTTTGTTCCTCAGTCCTTGCTCTTGATCCTCCCCCTATTCTCTATGACCAACACCTCTGACTGTGAAGATAAACCTTGTGACTCTTTGCTCATCCTTTATTTATTACACTGCTCTAAGTCAACTCCGAAGTCCATGGTGATAACACTTTCTGGGGTAGAGTTAGACATGACATTCTAAACGTCTCCCCCGCTAGTCCAGCAATGAACCAAGAAGCCATAGCCCCTGTACCTCATCTTCAAACATATATGCATTCCAATCAATTGATCAATTGTTTCTTGGAATGTATTCAAGGGATCCTTCATTGGAACACCAACATGATATCTCAAATCCATCATTCAATTTATCAGCTACCATTTATTGTTATTCGTACTTTCTAACATACAACTGCTCAAGCTTTTCCCATGGCATATGTGCATGTGCATCTCCACTAACATGGTTCAAAAGATTATCATCTTGCCATTGCCGCACACCTGGAATAGTTTCATTCAATTTTAGTTTTGTTCTCTAGTTTTTGAGATGCAAACATTGGCAGTAATAATTCTTCACATACAAAAGGTCCTCTATCTTTCCTTTCCACACAAGATAAATTTAAACCATTTAGATTAACCATTCTATACTTGCATTAGCTTCCATTGTTCAGCACTAGGCATAAGATTAATTAAACTATTTCCATTCCACTTTTATTGGATAATACAATGCAAAATTTTGGATTCAATTTATTGCCCATTATGCAAATCTGATAGGAAGCCATAAATAGAGCAACCACACATAATGCACAAGCAATATTTACATGGGAAATCCCTTTAAAAAACAAGGGTAGAAACCACAAGATTTATGAGTCCAAAGTGCTCCTCTGTTATAAGTTTTGTTACACTAACCTATTGCTGCTCTTACCTTGGTGCACAATCTTGATTGCTACAAAGTTCTAACAACATGTGGGGATAAATGAGAAAACTAAATAGGTTATAATATTCTACACTATATTTAGAATGACATGTCAAAGATTAATTGAAATCGGAACACAAATCATTGTTCGAATGAAGCACCAACTCCTTTTCTTTCTCCTTTGTTTCTTTCTTGCACTTCTGGAAAAACTGAACTTGTTATTGGCCGGAGTTTCCATGTGTGGCCTTTATGTTGAGCCAGGAAACTGCCAGCACCACAATGCAAAAAAAAAAAAAAACAAAAACTATGTATAAGGGAGGGGTGATGTGATGAGATTCACATCATAGGAGTGATGGCCAAGAATAATGATACAAGAGGAAGATTCTATTATATTTTACTTTGTGATCTTATTTCTCTCTGTTATTGTAATCCTTATAATATCTGTGCTGCATCCGCTAATTAAAGTAGTTTATAATTTTGTTAGGAAGGCAACTTGAAGATTCCGGGGTTCTCAATGAGGCACTTATTTCAAGGAGTAATTCATGGGGCTTGCACATGCCTTTAGTTTGTCCAGATGGGGCAGTTGTCGCATATGCTTGGAAGAGACAACTTGCTGGCCAGGCTGGTGCTTCTGCAGTTGACAGGACAAGGTGAGGATACAGAATGCTTTGTTACTTTACCCTTTTGCCTATTCTTACTTGCTTAGCTGCCATTAATGTTCTTTTTTGCTACTTCTCATTTAAGCCTTGATGGTGCTCTGATTGGATTTTGCAGCACTCAACTTTATGCATTATGCCCGATCTTGCTTATCAATAGAAAAGAGTTGATGTGTGACATTGCATAATGCCTGATCACACAGATTGATGTGAAATTAGTTGATTATGATATCACTAAGAATTTCATATTGGAGAAGACCCTGGCAATTCATCAAATAAATGATTTATATTTTTTTGGTAGATTTGATGTTCTTTCAGCATTAAGGATCATTTCGGAAGACAACATCTGTTGGCTCAAATGTAGGAACCTGAGATAAGTGTGGTCCCAAATATAGTTCATTCGTCAATCCCTTGGTGCGGTTTTATGTGTTATCTTTCAGAGTGAATGTTTTTATTACTGTAAAATTAAAAATATATAGTGCAACCTTAAGTTAATACTATATCTTGACTCCTTATTCCATTGTTCCTGTTTTCATTTTGTTTCTCCCAGTCTGGATGTCATTTTCAACACTATTATGCTATCTTCTAAATATATGCAGGTTAGCTCTAAAGTCTTTTCTGGAGCAAAAACGGCGGTTTTTTCCTCATTTGGACATTGAATCTGTCCCAAAGAGGCATTGTGTTACCCAACCATCTGTAGTGGATGACCATGAAGATTCTAGTGATTACAAATCCCTCATGGATATTTTAATAGGTTTGGAAAATGAAAGTCAAGACATGAAGGTTTTTGCTTACGAACGATTGGACTGGTTAAAGCGATCTTCGTCCCTTCCTTCTTCAGTCAATGAGGATTCCATAGAAACATCAGTGGGACACACTTATCCGGGTGCAAAAAAATTAAAACTTGGACCATTGGGTACTGTTCCTGCAGATAAAATTGCTGTCATTGAGTTGTTTATTCCTTCCGTTCTTAGGGCTGTCGTATCGTTGCATCCTATCGGTTCTACAAGCCCTGATGCAGTATCGTTCTTTTCCCCAGACGAGGTACTTGCCTTTGGTGAATGGAATATTCCCATAGTCATCTTGAAATTGAATTGATCCATCTATTTTCTGCTTTCACTATTATCAGGCAAGGCTAATAAAGTATGCAATAGATACTCTTGCAATCTCTTTCACCAAGTATCAGACCATGCTTGTTTCATTAGATTGATATTATGTAGAGTAGGCCTTGATGTCTTGTTAGAGGTAAAGATCATAAACTATAATAGAGCACTAGTAGCTATGAGTAATATTTCAAATTTTACAAGTTACAACCATAGTTCAACCATTTTAAACTATTATGTCATATCCAAAGATAATTGAAAATTTGTGTTCGACTTAGACCATACAAGACCATATAACCTAATTCTAGTGTTATTTGTCTTTTAAATTTATAAGTAATTTAACATTCAAAATTAAGAGAGAAAAAATCCCCCCATATTTTCTTATAGTAATAATTCTTGTTCTGTAAATTCCTTAATTGAGCCAAGAGGTTATGACCAAATTGATAATTTGTTTGAGAATTTTTTCCTCAAAAATTATTCTCTCGTTTGCAAAGTAGTTTAGCTGATAGAGAAAGAGAGGAATAAACCAACTGAGCGATGTTTTTCAATTGTGTGACATTGTTAATATTTGTTTGATGTTTATCAAACAAATTGATAATTTGTTTGAGAATTTTTTCCTCCGAAATTATTCTCTTGTTTGCGAAGTAGTTTAGCTGATAGAGAAAGAGAGGAGTAAACCAACTGAGTGATGTTTTTCAATTGTGTGACATTGTAAATATATGACACGTGCTGTTTTGCTTGTTAATAATTAGTTTTTTTTGCTAAGCATTATTAAGAATTAGTTATGATAATTTCAATATCTTTTTTATGTGAGAAATAACTCTACACTAGTTTCAATATCTTTGTTATATAGAATTAACTTCAATTACTAGTGATGGGTACACCAGTAATGGGCCGGCCCAAACAAAAGTCAACGGAGACCCAAATAGAACGGTCAACGTTCTTGCGGCCCACTGAAGAAAGCGGGCCCAGAAACTGGAAAGCCCAGTAGCCAAAACGGTCA
>JAOVVI020004140.1:0-15807 GCA_028571085.2 Nepenthes alata | reverse complement strand
CTCTCAATGGCATGGTTAACAAGTCTTTTAGCTTCATTTTAGAAAGAAGTCAAATATTGCACTCACTGTCTAAATAACTTTATTTTAGTCCATAGTTGCATGTTATCTTTGAAATGAATGGGACGATCCTTGTCAAACATGTCTTTAATTTCTAACATGCATGCCGAGAAGGTTTAACATTGTTTTTTATTTTTCCCGTGTGCTTAATCTATTTTAGCATTCTTCGTACCTTGAATTTTGTATTTTGTGGGCAAAATTGTGCCATCAACTATATCTTGAGGTCATCCCACAAGTCGATACTCAATTTCCTCTGGGCAATTTTCTCATATTTGGTACACTACCACAATTTGGCATATCTGGTTAGGTTTAGTCACCATGGAAATCTTGGCATTTGAATACGTCTTCATAGTCCTAAAGTACTATTTCACATTGAACCTGAAGTTGTCAAGCTCTTTTGAATCGTGCACACCACAATATGTGGTTTTGGAGGCATGACTGCCATTGCCAAAGGCACTGCTGTCAGTTGTGGCAGCACACATTAGAAGACTCACCGCTCAGCGTTCTCTTCTTGCAATAACCTTATTGAGTCGCAAATTTCCTTAGTTAGGTCTTTGACCATCTCTTTAACAAACCTCAACTGGATGGTGAGGCTATATGATCATCTTTCCATTTCGTTGAAAGATTTATCTCGGCTTTTGAGCTCAATCATCATTTTCTCAAGAGTTTCAAAACAAGTTTCTATGGTTAGATGAATCATAGGAGTTGCTTGAGTAGCTAACTATACCTTAGGAGTTATATGAGTAGCTAGCTGTGGTATTGCTGGAGTCTTCACTATTTCACTGTATAAGTTTTTTTCCAAAACTCAGGCCTTTGTTACCGCTCCTCTCATAAGTCAAACTCTAATATCCACTGTGACGGTATGAATTTTATAGCTACAAAATCGTGTGACGTGTTAATTCCCATTGGGAGCCGAACACTAGCTAAGTTAACTCCCAAGCATACTTGAGTGTTGGGGCCATCTTGGGACACAATAGCGAAAAATGTACCAGTGTCGAGTATGTCAAATATGAGTAAGTTGCTAATTAAAATTATAAAAAAAAATACAATCAAGCAATCAATAATAACATGCAACAATCTAATATAGAAGAATCTTTCTCGCATTCATTCCCCGGTATAGAGGATTTTGGACATTTTGGCATTTACCATTAGAGTACATTGAAAGTCTTCAACTTTTATAATGGGGTATTTAATTTTTTTTATAATATTAAAATTTAAATTAAATTCATCTAAATTTCTAGAAAAATTTAAGGATGCGAGAAAAATTATGTAAAAATTTATATGACTTGGTTTGAATTCTAACAATATATGCGTAATCGATTGTAGGCAACCTCCAGAATTTTCCAGTCTATGGTATTAGTCTTGCCATTAGGGTGGGTCTCAGAAAGTGCTATGTGGAGACTGCAAATTGTCACCTTTGATGTCTCCATTGTTTACATTTTAGAGGAGTTCATTATGCATTATGTTTTAGATACAAGGAAAATCAATTAATAAAGGAATGAGTATGGGCTGTGATCAAAATAATTCACAATATGAATTATTTTGTGTATATTTCTCTTGCTTGTAGGTTTATGAAGGGAAGGAGAAGTGGTGAAGGATATGCTTGTGTAGTCCTTTGAAATCTTGTTGATTGTCTCTCTATATCTACTATTATGTAATTATCGTGGTGGAAATACATCTAATTTGATGGAATACTTACTAGACAGTCTTGCACGGGTTGGTTGGGTAGTTATTGAACTTCTTGTCAATTCCTTCTCCCCCTCCTGTGGTTGCAGAGAAAGATGATGGAAATGGTGGTAAGATGTCAGGTTTCATTTGATTGAGGGGGCTCAAACAACTAGATGGAAAAGGTGGTTGATTGCGTATCTTTTGCTGGAATATTGACCCTGAAGGCATTGACTTGCGGGATTTTAAGTAATTGACAACACATTTTTAGAATTTTAAGGAACTTTGGTGAGTGGTGACCATTTTTTTGGTAATTTGAAATATATGTATAACCATGAATTGTCGTTTTCAATTAGATTGGTTAACTTGTTTGACTTAGTTAAATATTTACTCTCATTTTTATCTACTATTTATGGTTGTGTCACATATGTATTATAATAGTGAAAATCATGTGTCATACAAATAAATATATATGAAGAAAATATTTATTAAATTAGTAATTGTAGCTGGCATGTGGGATCCTCGTGTTCCATATGATGTGTATCAACCGTATTGGTTTGTACCAGTTGATACGCATGTGATATGCATCAGTAGGAGCAGATCTCTCAAGTACCATATCAAATACTTATTTTTCTAGTACAGATACATGTTAACTGATATTTGTTTATAATGGTCCCATTCTCTCAAAGAAACAAATTCAATATTACTTCTCTATTTTCCTCTCTCCGATGCTCTTATATGATATTGGTTCTAACAAGCCTTTTTTGTTCTTTTCCAGATTCGTTATTTGTTGAAAGATGTCGACCCAAACTTCATTAAAGAGTTCGTTTCAAGAACAAATTCACTTTTTCTTAGCTGTTTCCCTGTAACACCCAATTGTCACCGAGTAACAGAATTTGTGCATCGAATGTCCAATGGGCAGAAGTTGGGTTTTGTGAGTAGTTTTCTGATTATTTTCACCTGATTAATTTTTCCTGTTCTTTTGTCATGTGTTGCATTGATTTTTCTTCTAGGATGACCGGACTCGGGCATTTAGAAAGCTGGTGGATTTCAGGGGGACAGCTAATGAGCTAGGCTCTCGTGTTTTGGACTGTATGAAACTCTCAAAGGTTAGAACCTTACTTTTGCTCTGTCTGACATTGGTTTTGTTGCGTGCCTCATATTTCGTCTTCTTGTCGCAGCTACGATTGGAAAAGTCAACAAGTAATGAATATGCCTTGATGTCGAACACCGATCTTGCCTTGAACACTTCTTCTTCAAAATGGATGAAGGAAGTTGTTCTCACTAAACGAAGTGATCATATATTTCGTACAGTTGCCATTGGTGATCCAAACATTAAGCTTAGCGAAATTGGAATCCCTTGTTATATTGCAGAACAGTTGCAAGTCTCTGATTGTCTTAATTCTTGGAATTGGGATCAGTTGACTGCTAGTTGCAATTTACGGCTTCTTGAGAAGGGAGAGGTGTATGTTCGTAGGAAAGGTGATCTGGTTCGTGTTCGTTCCATGGATAAATTTCAAGAGGGAGATATCATTCATAGGCCTCTGAGCGATGGCGATGTTGTGCTAATAAATAGGCCTCCATCCATTCATCAACACTCCCACCTTGCTCTATATGTAAAGGTGCTGCCAATCAACTCTGTTGTCTCAATAAACCCACTTTGTTGTGCCCCTTTGCGTGGTGATTTTGATGGTGACTGTCTTCATGGTTACATCTCCCAGTCACTTGACTGTAGAGTTGAACTCAGGGAGCTTGTGGCTCTTGATAGGCAACTGATCAATGGGCAGAGTGGTAGAAACTTGCTTTCACTTGCTCATGATAGCTTAACTGCTGCTCACTTGGTTATGTCAGAGGGAGAACTTTTGGGCCCACTTCAAATGCAGCAGCTGGAGATGCTATGCCCTTGGAAGTCAGGCCCACCAGCAATAGTAAAATCACTTTCAGTTAAATCTTGTCTCTGGACTGGTAGGCAATTATTCAGCATGCTCTTGCCTCCAGATTTTGAGTATGATTCTCCCCCAAGCGGTGTTCTTATTATCAGTGGGCAGTTGATAACATCACCTCCTGGTTCGCTCTGGATGCGCAGTGATGCTGACGGCAGCTTTTTTGATAATCTTACCAAACACTGTCATGGTGAAGTTCTCACATGTCTGCACGCTGCTCAGCAAGTTCTTTGTGAGTGGCTGTCGATGAGGGGGTTGAGTGTCTCTCTGCTTGACCTTTATATTTCATCTGATGCGGATTTCCGCAAAAACATGATTGATGAAGTTTTCTGCGGCTTGCAAGAAGCGAAGAGATTATGCAATGTGAAACAGTTGATGGTGGAGTCTTCTGCTAATTACTTCACTGAAAATTCTGCGAACCAAAATGCCATGTGTCTTGTGGCGGAGCGCTTATGTTATGAAAAGCAGAAGTCAGCTGCACTGAGTCGAATTTCAGTGAGTGCTTTCAAGCAAGTTTTTCGAGATACCCAGAATCTGATGTCTCAGTATGCAGATGATGGCAATTCGTTGTTGGCAATAGTAAAATCTGGGAGCAAGGGTAATTTGTTGAAAATTGTGCAGCAGTGCATGTGTATTGGTCTGCAGCACTCCTTAGTTCCAATGTCCTTCAGGTTCCCCCATGAGCTTTCTTGTGCTGCATGGAATAATCTAAAGACAGATAGTTCAAGTCTTAAAGATCGAGATAATGTGGAATATAACAGGTCTTATATTCCATATGCTGTGGTAGAAAGTTCCTTTCTTATGGGTTTGAATCCTCTAGAATGTTTCGTCCATTCGGTTACTAATAGGGATAGTTCTTTCAGTGAGAATGCTGATGTTCCTGGGACTTTGAACCGAAGGCTTATGTTTTTCATGCGTGATTTGTACATTGCATATGATGGAACGGTAAGGAATACCTATGGGCATCAACTTGTTCAGTTTTCATATGAGATTAGGAAGGAGAAGTCATCTCCAGTTAATTGCACCGAAGCATCATTTGACAAAGGAATGTGTGTACATGGTGCAACGGGTGGCCAACCTGTTGGTTCACTGGCTGCTTGTGCCATATCTGAAGCTGCATATAGTGCCTTAGATCAGCCAGTTAGCATACTTGAAGCATCTCCTCTGCTAAATCTAAAGGTTCTCACTCTCTCACTTTCCCTCTTTAAGTATGATGGCTTTTTTGTGACTGTACGCACCTCTTTGCATGGATTGTTTGGCATTTTGTGAGTGGACTTGGTTGGATTACTCTATTGCATGGAACAAACTTCCTATATAGGGCCGTGCAACATCCTGAATTATCTTTTATGTCCTATTTACATTTATTATGATTACTGCAAGATTTTATTTGGATAGATGTAAGTGGACCTATGATCTTAATACAAATAATAATAATAATAATAATAATAATAATAATAAAAGAAAACGAAGTTGAATGAGAAAGAGGGAGAAGAAAGAATGGTGAAAATTGGTGGAATCGGTGGAAGATGATGAGTTATCTACATTATCTAATATTGAAGCCATTTGTTAATCTTAAGGTTGCATTTATTTCTCATATAGAACCTATGAATGATATTGATAGCTGGAATATTTGATGATAAGTTGATTAGCATGACCATAAACGTGTGGTGAAACATTTTGATATAGCCCAGTGGGTTGATAAAGAGTAATTTGAGTAAGAAGTAATTTAGTCGATTAATAGTGGTGTAAATACATTAACCTTAGATTTGTAGTGGTAGAAATATAATCCTCACAATATTTTTTCTCCTGTGTAATCTCTTTTGATAAAATATATCATTACATTGTATAATATTCTTAATCATTATATCTTGGATTCTTACATGAATGGTTCTTCCTAGTTAAATAATTATTTATTGGGCATTTATCTCACATATTTTTCTTTTAACCTTTTAGATTAGCTATTAAGAAATAAATTGTCATAATTATAGATTTTGTGCTGCAAGACCCAGTGTATCGATATAGAGTATGAGGACTACATAGAGATAGTCTTCGTAGTAATAATCACTTATGTAGTTTATAGAATGTATTACTAAATATATTATTGAACAATATAATTGGGTTTTGACAACCCTCCCCCCCCCATACTGATTTTTCTGGTACCACAACAAACACAATGTCTCATATCAGCAATATTTGGCCATACACCTGATATTTTTTGATACATCGGCCGATGTTTTGCCCCTAGCTTCCTATTCATAAATGAAATTTTGCGTCTAATACGTATCACTTGATGTGACCAATAACAATGTGATATTGTTATTTTCAACCATCCTCTATTGTTTTGCGTAATAAGCACATCACTTAAAAAGGATCATTTAATTAGAAATATGCAAGTTAGAGTACCTTAAAGAAGTGGTCTGACTGGAACAAATTTTCTGGTCTATTTTTGGAAAGGTTACTTGCTCCTAGATAATCTTTTACTTATAGAAATATACTCCATGAGGGTAAGTTTTGGCACAATTATAAGGTTGCTCCATTATGACCTTAAGGCTGGAAGTCACAAGCTCAAATTACATAATCAACCTCTATGTAATATAATACATTTGACCCTTCCTAAAGCCTATGTCTAGATAGTTGAGGTTAGATGTGAACGGTGTTTTCACATTCCTGATAGCTTAATATTGGTTTTATTTATTTATTTATTTGTTTTCATTAACTTCTGAAACTGTGTGAGTTTTGACTGCTTCGGTAGCTTTCTACTGTTCCTAAGCAGCTGGAACTGCAATATTTGACACTGTATAAGACATTCTTGTACTTTATATTCCAGTTTCTTCTTAGCCTAGTGCTTGTTTTATTTTACTGAGTAATTGCAATGAATGTATTGTGAGCATAGAGCATTCCTGTGATCAACTCATTTGACCGTTTTTACTGTGTAGAAAGTATTGGAGAGCGGTTTAAGAAAAAGTAATGCTAGCAAGACTGTGTCATTATTTTTATCCAACAAACTTGTGAGAATACGATATGGTTTTGAGTATGCTGCCTTGGAAGTTAAGAATCACTTGGAGAGACTACTCTTTTCAGACATTGTCTCAGAAGTATTGATAGAGTAAGTTTTTTGGTGCACTGAGTATCCACTTTTTCTCTTTCAATTATTGTTCAGTTTTTTGTTATTTGTGTCATTATTGTCCTCTATGTATGATTTCTGATTGGTGTGTTCTATTATGTACTAGCTACTCTCCAGAGACCTCCACCCAGTTGCATCTAAGCCCTTGGATTTGCCATTTTCATGTGTGCAAGGTATTATGAGATGTTGAATATGTTTCTTTCTCAATGTCTGTATTAATTTTTTTTATCTCATGGAATGAAATATTGGCCAATATGTAAAATATTAGTCGATTATATTGGTATTGCTTGGCCCCATACCAATATTTCTCGGTGCTAAAATAAAGTCATGATATGTCACCATATAAAATCTATCAAATGATATACCTGATATTTGCACCTCAAGTTTTGCAAAACTTTTTTTTCATCTGATATATTCGATACTGATACGTATTACTTGATATGACCGATACCAATATTGATATTTTCATTTATGAGTTGGTTGTTTTGATTTATATCCATTCAGGAAGCTGTAAAGAGGAGAGGTCTTAAAACAAAGACGATTATTGATGCCCTTCGCAAGAAGTGTAGCTCCACCAGTGCCCTTCACGGCTTGCAGATATGTAGCAAGTAAGGTTTTTCTTTTTCTTTCATCTTTTCTGTCCCCCATTAGAGCAAATTAACTTGCTCCTGTAAGCCTTTCCAAATACAGTGGGTTCTTTACCTTGCTTTTTCAGTGCTGTGATTTCTTTCCAATTATCTGTCACTCTTGCACTATTCAATTGATCATTGAGTTTATTGGCTTAACCTTTGTCTAGATCCTTCTATAAAACCTGAATAAACTCAGTTTGGAAGTTCTTGTATTTAGCACGATTGGGATAAATTAACAAACTCATATAAATATGTTTAAGAGAATCTACAATTGTAATTGTGTTGTCTTCTTTCATTACGTGTCTTCTTTGTATAAAACAAAGAAGACTTGTTGTTTAGTTATGAAACAATTATGAATGTCTTGTTTTGTACAATCTCCCTTTCTTACTGATTATAAAACAAAAACTTTGAGGTTTAATTATGAATGTCTTGTTGCTAAAAGATGTCAAATCTTTTATGTGCTTTTGTTGATTTTATAAATTTGTGGATCATACTTCCCAGTTTTTCTTGTCAATAATGCAAATCTAAATACACAAATTGAAATGCTCATTAGTGTTGAATTCCAATTAACATAAGTTGTCACATCACTTTTAGTTTATGTAATGCGTTCTACTTAATGCTACTTGTAGTTTGGTTTTAGAGTGCCATTGACATAGAATAATATATTGGTCTATATATATTAGTATTAGGAGCTCGGATACTGATATTTTCTAATATCATAACAAAATCGTAATATACTGCCGTATCGGCAACATATGTGATATATCAGTTGATATACGACTGATGTTTACATGTCAACTTACGACTTTCATTAAATTTTTTGCTCCAAATATATTTTATACAGATGTGTATTCTTCGATACTTATAAGGCCGCGACCGATGCTAATGTTTTCATCCATACCGTGACACTATCAATTAGGAAATTTCTATGAACAATCTTTATATATATCATGGATGAAAAATTCGGCATTAGTGTTTATTGTTAGCATATTCATATTTTTAGTAATTCGTATTAGTATTGGATATTGTGGTCACAAATGTTTTTCCTCATAACATTAGAATACCAAAATTTAACAATCCTAAATTTTCCATTTATTTAAAGAGTTTTAGACAATTTTATCAAAATTATTTTTCATATCCTTTTAGATTAGAAAAATACCCCAGTACTTTTGAGCTATGCATATTTTATACTTATATAAAATATGTGGATTCAATTCATTAGAAGATTTAAGTATATTTAAGACGTGTGGATTTAATTTTTCGAGAGATGAGTAAAGGAAAAAAATGGCTGATACATTTTGGCTGATTTATCATGATGGGTCACCGTAGGGATATTTTTCCAATATCAGGATACTGGTAAACATGCATGCATGTATGTATTTGTGTATGTGTGTGTGTGTGTATTGGGGTTTATCTTATGTCAATTTTATTTGCATCACTTAGTTTTGGATGAGTGCTGGATACATGTATGTATTTAGTGGATGGAATTGGTTATATTGGCATTGGTTGTGATCATATTGGTGTCAGACATTTCGGACAATGTGTAACTATATATATCGAAAAAAGTTTCTAAGAATTATAAGCTAACACGCAAATATGAACGATATATTGCAATATACAGCCGATACAACAATATAAAATAATTTTGTTGCAGTGTCAGGAAATATTGGTATCAGGGGGCCCATATCGATATATATTGACAGATATATTGAATTGACTTATATTTTCATCCATCCAATAGCTTCATTATTGGCTACTCTAATTGCATATCCTAATGATGGAATTTAAATTCCACCAACTTATCTCTCCATTTCGGACATTATTTGTACCCATTTCAAGTTTCTAATTATTGTGACCATGTCCAATGTCAAGTGTCAAAAATCTAACACAAACTGCATAAACTCTAGGGTGAAGTGAAGAGCTCAGGTGACTTTCTGTTTCTTTTAATGAATTTGTTGGCATCAGGGGAAGATCTAAACTTTGAGTAGTTTGGTCAGTTGAGCCCACTAAACAAATTTACGAATTAAAAGGAATCAAATATAAATATATTGGTAGTTGTACTAAAAATTTTTATTCATCCCAATGATTTTTTTATTAACCCTATAAATGTTTTTATTGACAAATGTAATCAATTTATCTATATGAAACTCGACCTTCTTTGAACATCTTTATACAAAAAATAATAAGATGTACTCTATTAAAATATGATGAAGCTTTGAAAATGTTGATTGTTTATGATAATATTTATAAAATCACTTTGTGTTGACCCCATTGGGAAAACATCACTGTATCCACCCCTGGTTGGAATTGTAGAAGTCGAGAGTGGAAGTGCTTTTAACTTTGTCTTGCTTAGCTAAAAGAGCACCGTTGTGTTCTAACTTTACAATTCGTTGATTTTGCTATTTCCATCTCTCTCTATTATGCTTAACTTATTTAAGATTTCCCTTTGACCTAGTTGTCAATATAATGCCAGGAGCTGTTCTTTAGCTGATGCAGACAAGCAAAACAAACAAATGTTGTGCTTTAGTGCCACAGCTTTTGAAAACAATGGGATGGATATCATTCGAGATGTTGTGATATCATATCTTCTTAGATCGGTTATAAAAGGTGCATATTACTTGGAAAACCTATTTTTTCCCTTCATGTTCCAGGGTTCTGATTGTTAAATTTTTAAGTTGCCATTTTCTGTTATATGACCATATTCTGCATAGATGTGATTTTGTTGTTCAGCTGTATGCATTATCATTTATCATAAAATTGCATCCTTTATAGAATTATATTTTGCCAACTTATACATTAGATGTTTTTATTGGTGTTTTGAGATTGTTTGGAATCGAGTTAACATGACGATAGCTAATCAAGCTTTCATAGATTCAATATCTTCAGGAAGAGACCTAATAGGGGAGGGTTAGATATGCCAGTAGTAGCTTTTGTGGTCCTCCCAGTGGAAAGGCTTCCATATTTATCAAATGGCTAAGATTAGAAGTTAGGTAAATGAATAATAAAAATTGAATATTTATTTAAATTATTTGATGCAATTTTCACCATTCATTCACTTAAGATCTAATTCTAACTATTGGGTAAATATGAGAGTCTTTCAACCGGGAGGACCATGAGAGAACTCCAAGAGTAGAACCTAATTTCTTGACAAAAACATTGCAACGATGAGATTTGAACCCAGGACCTCAATTTGCTATTTTTTTAACTACTAGCTTTGCCATAATCAACGTTGAGAGTCAGCTCTATAACAGGAAAAGAGTTGGCTGCTAATGCTCTATGCCATACTAACCACTATACCACACTAACTCCTTCGATTTCTAGACTCTATTTGGATTTATTATTCTTGTATTTTCTCTTAAATTTATGGATTTCCATTGAAAAACTCTCGACAGAGAGATAAAGCACCTATCGGGGTGAAGCCTCTGGGCATCCTTGTAAATTTGATAAGTCGTATTTGATTGGCACTAAATTCATTTTGCTCACGGAGTAACATTAGCATCACATATGCAATGGCTATGCTGAAAAAGGGGAACTAGTCATTAAAGTGCTGCTATATAGCAAATTTATTCACAAACGTTTCCACTTTTTGCAAATTTATTCACATTTTTAGCAAATTTTTTCACAACTTTCTTGAGCTTGACAATTGGTGCCATTTGTTTTGTCGAAATTTAGTGTGAGGGAGAGGTGGGAGGGGAAGTTGAGGAAGGAAAGGAGGGGAATGAAGGTGTTGTTTGGTAGCGGAGAAAGAGGGTGTGCTGTGCAGAGAAGAGAGAGAGTAGGGCAGCGGAAGGGGTGACCCTGGTGGAGATGGCGGTGGTGATGGTAGGGGTGGAGGTGGCTGTTTGAGGTGCCGAGGGAGTTAAGGATTTCATATTTTTCTGATGATTTGTTTGGCAGATTTGTTTTATATGTACATATATTTATATGTTCTGCATTTATTTGGTGTATAATTAGTGATATTGGTCCTTTAATTAGTACTTGAAGTCTAACCCATCATTGACCTCCCAATTTAGCATGCTTAATGAATTAAATGGACAGGATTAATAGATTTTTCCAACAAAAAAAAGCAAGGAATAAATTTGCTGACCCTAAAAGTTCGTGATTAAACTTGCAAAAAAATATGGAAAGGTTCGTAAAGAAATTTCCCATGGAAACTTCATTAAGTTTAACATTCCTCTGTTGTTTATCACTTATTTGATTCCAAAAACTGGATAAAATGGATGAAGATCATGGATAAAATGTAATTGCTACTCATTTGTTCTTTTAGAATTGTGAATCAAACACCAAATAATGTTACCGATGAACATCATTCTCGAGTGTGAGCCTTGGTGTAACAGTTTTGTTGTGCCACTGTGACATCAAGGCCATAGGTACAAACAACAAAAATAACATATCTATAATACAGGTTTAAGGCGGCACAAATCTGACATTTTCCAGAACCCAAAAGGCAGAAAAAAGCCATCAATTTTTAACCTTATTGATGAATAATTAGTTTTGCATTTGTCAAATTCGACATGTTAAGGGCTTATTTGGTTCTTGAAATATTTAAAGAAAACAAACTAGTATAGAAAAAAAAAACAAAAATGTAAGACAATGAAAAAAAATATATTTTCTTTTTTTTTTTGTTTATATGTACATAGAAAATCACATAAAAAATAAAACAATTTTGTAATAAATGTATTTTATTTGTTTGGTTGTGAAGGAAAAATAAAGAGAAATTGTTGTAGGCCCTAATATTACAATTTTTCATATTTTCAATTACATTTTTCCTTATAAACCAAATATAAAAAAAATTCTCTACTTTACATTTTTTCTTTTCTCTAAATTTTTACATAACCAGCTGGGCCATAAGTGTATGTTTGGTTTAAAAAAAATGAGAAAGAAAGGAAAATAATAAGGAAAAAAATGAAAAAGAAAAAAAATAAAAGTATTTTCTTTCCTTGTTTGGATGCTGTGGAAATTTATATTGAAGGAGAATAAATTTTCAAGAAAAATGTTTTTTGTTGTTTGGCTAGCGAAAAAATCCATTAAAAAAGAAAAATACATGTCTTTAATATGTTAATAAGTTCATTTTGGTTGCTATTTTATGTGCTCATTTAAATCGTTTTAATTTTTTTAACCTATAATCTAAGGATCCATTACAGGGGATAGAAGGGGACAAAAATAGTAGAGGAGGAGATGAGAGTAAGAGAGCAGAGCAGAACAGAGAGTTTAGATGAGGGTGGGTGGCTGATTATAAAAGGTAGGATTTGGAGGAGAACACCTAATTTGTGTAAAAATGTAAACAACAAACTCGATTTGGTTGTAATGAAAATCCTTGCTACAGGTAGCAATTCTCTGCTGAAATGATATGATCATATTGTTTTAATCATTCTGCATCATCTTGATTTTTGAGGATACAATTAACCCAATTTAGCTTTATGTTTCATGTTGTTTTTCTCGGAACTCTAAATGGGTGTTTTATAATGTGTATTTTGTGATACATACTTCAGGTTCTTTGGAGATTGAAAAGGTAGATATCTTGTGGAATGATTTGCCGAATGAATCGAGATCTCATAGGGGCTCACATGGTGAACTCTATTTGAGGATTTCTGCTTCATCAAAGTGTAGAAGGACAAAATTGTGGAATGTAATAATGGATAATTGCTTGCCGATCATGGATTTGATTGATTGGACACGCAGCCATCCCGATGACTTGCACGATATGTTTTCTGCATACGGAATTGATGCTGCTTGGAGATACTTTCTTGGGGTAACTCCTTTCTCATTATCGATTCTCTAGTCAAGAGTATCATTGTGGCAACTGTTAATAGATAAAAAATGTTTGCTGATATATATCGATATTGGAGTCTACCAATACTAGTACTTTTCAATGCCACAATAATATCATGATATGTTATTGTATCGGTAATATATTATGATATATCGACCGATATTCAAAATATCAGCCAATATTTCTCTATCAGTTTACGATTCTCATTAATATTTTTGTTCCAGTATTTGTGATATCAATTCGTATTATTCGATATATTTGACATCAATATGGCCGCAACTAATACCAATATTTTCATTCATTTTGTTAGTCATCCTATCATAGGCTAAAAGGGCAGCCTTGTTTATTAAGCTAACAATATGTGCAGAATTTGGTGAAAGGTAGGACCAATAGATGAAAATATTAGTTGATATCTTAACTATTGGTCAATATGTATCGATATCAAGCCCACAATGCCTATGTTTTTGGATACTATGTGATCGTTGCGATATATTGCTATAATGGCGACGTATTGGCATGATCAGCAATATGTTGCGATACATTAATTGATATTTTAAATATTGGTTGATATTTTTTAATTAATTTACGGTTCTCAAAAATTTTTTCCTGATGTATCCGATATCCAATACCAATTTGACCATGGCCAAAATCGATATTGATATTTTCATTTGTTCTATTAGTCATTAGTCTATCATGGATTAAAAGGATAATATGATGTATGAAGCTCTCATTGTGTGCAGGATCTAGGGAAGGATAGAGCCCACAAATCAAAAAAATGAATTGGTATCTTAAATGTTGGGCTATATGTATTGGTATCAGGTCCTTTGATGCCGCGAGAATGTCCCAATATATAGCCATATCGATGATATATCATGATATATCGGCCGATATATCCTTGTCAACTTATTATTCTTAGAAATTTTTTTTCTTTTGATATATCGATATCAATACGTATTATTTGATATTGATATTACTATTTCATCCATTGTCGGACCACGTTTGGGTTTATAGTTCGCAATCTTACCTTGTATTATAGTAAGAGGTTATTTCCATTATTCAAATCAGTGATCACCAAATTATACGGTGACAACTCTTTCGTTAATGGACTAACGAAGTGCAATTTCATGTGTAGAATTTGAGGTCTGCTGTCCTCGATGTAGGCAGGACTGTTCTTCCTGAGCATTTGATTCTTGTAGCAGACTGTCTATCTACGACAGGAGAGTTTGTCGGGTTGAGTCCGAAAGGGATGACAAGACAAAAAGCACAGATGTCCGTCTCTGCACCTTTTCTACAAGCATGCTTCTCTGTGAGTTCTCTGTTCTATGCCACTCATAATTAGGCAATAATTATACTTAAAATATCATTCTTCAAACTTATAGAAATAGAAAAGTCAAAGACTTTTTTATCGGCAACAAACTTGTAAGTTAATTAGAGAATAAATATAATTTTTTAATTATCTATAACTAAAAATATAAAATTAACAGGGAAATATATTCGACTTCTTAGATGATGACAGCTCAAAACATGGACATGACAGAATGAAATTCTAGCACCTTCTATATATATATATATATATTGGAGACTATTAAGATTATAAAATTGCATTAATCCACAATATAACAAAATTATTAAAATATATGGAATAAATAAAATCATAAGCTCATATGATCCTTCTGGATACCTGTATTGTTGATGTGGATAATGACTCCTAGGCCTGTTTGCTATTAGATTTTATTTTTTGTATGTGTTTATGGAAAGATGAAAAATTGGTTGATAGAAGGTGACAATTTCCCATTTTGAAGATGAAAAGGGAAAGAGAGATGCGTCAACTATATCCTTCCATAGATTCAGTTCATATTTACAAGTTACATCAAAATATCATTAGAAGAAAATATATTAAACTTTTCGACAAAGTGTAATTGTCACGACCTGACACATACCACAAAATGATAATTTTCAATTACCGGTAATGATGTTGCGCTAATAAACTTAATATGTAGTCAATAATCTAAAATTACACCGAAAATCTGATGAGTATTCAAAATTTCTAAAGACAAATATTGGCACTAACTTTTACAGTGTAAATCTAATCACCATAAATAGTATGACATAAATCACATGATCAACTGAAAGCATCTGTCATCATTAAGTATCACTGAAACAATTGATCCATAGCTAAACATTATGATATACTATCCAGGAAAATGTAAAGGTTTTCCAATGTAGCAAATGAGCAAAACCTTAATCATACTTAAATCATTTGAAAATAAACGAAGGATTTCTACACCACTAACAAGATGTCATCAATTTGAAATTATTGGATATAAAATCATACTTCTAACTGAAGTCTCACAAATTAGGCCGCTACAGTAATGCTTAGTTATGTGTGATATGATTTATTACATTCCTTAGTTTTACTTTATTTTGTCGCAGAATCCAGGTGCTTCCTTCATCAAGGCAGCTAAGAATGGAGCTTCCGATCAACTGCAAGGAACCCTAGATGCATTGGCATGGGGGAAGATACCTTCCCTTGGGACTGGCACAAAGTTCGAGTTTATATATTCTGGAAAGGTAGTTTTTTGGCAGAGTTAAATTCTTAAAAATTTAATCAATAGA